>JAANSM010001442.1:0-18638 GCA_036850725.1 Orchesella villosa
AGAAAAGAAATCTTAATGAATATTACAGCCTGATGCTAATTAGCAGAGGGACATCAATTAGTAACACTGCAAGGAACGGGAATGGCTCTACTGGGAGTTCAATGCATGCACTTCTTTCCCGACGTAGGAATTTCAATGTAACTTCTCATCTAGAATTATAGTATGCCGCAGAGCTGCACATATATATATAATATAAAGATAGAGTTGAAGCCAAAGAAAAAGGAGCCGAATGGTTTAAAGTTTATGTGTGTTTAAAGTAGTCGGTGAGCCATGACTTCGGCTTCAATGTAATAATATTATGTAGATAAAAAAATATATATAGTGGAATAAGCGACTGTGGAACCAAACCAAGCCATATCCTTTTCCCTTCATCATCATCGTAAAACATTTGAGCACAAATGAATCCATCCAACTTTAATGTGTTTTATTTAGTCGGAGGTTCTAATTCTAATATGAGTTTGCTATCAATATGCTGATGACTCAAAAGAAAAATTACGCTTTGCTCACTCAGCCAGCTATGGTATTTACAATCTAGATGGATGATGATGCTCCCCATTTTTTTGCTACCAGTGCTATCAACTATTGACTATTTGTACGTTCTTATGGAAACACATATTTAACTTGATGTTTGTAATTTGGTACAAACGATGATGAAATATTGTGCAACTGGTGCATTGGTATATATATATATATCATGCAAAAATAATCATCAATACATGCAAATTACAATGTAAATGTAATTATGCATGTGTAATTTTTTTAGATTCTTGATGCGAAGTTTGTATTTGTAAATGACATCTTTTCATACAATACTTTTATAAAAACTGCTAAATGTTCCATCGAAGTCCGTAGTCCAGTCCTTAATTTTAAGGTAAGCTTTGAACGCCTACGAAAAAATTCCACGAGTGACTAAATATAATACCACACAAGTAGGTTACTTACTTTTGGCATTGTAAGAGGATTATACATAAGCGGCTATTGTGTACTTATATTATGGTAGCACTCAAAAGCATTTGGAGTACTCATATTTTCCATCAATACTTAGACATTCTTACATCCTACGCAATGGCTGCTTCTAAAAAATTCTCATGTTTTATCTCAAATCCAACAAGAATCATAAAACGGTTGAACGGAGGAACAGACGACAATAAGGATGTAAGACATAATAATCTTAATGTAAGCTGGTGAACGAGGTTGCAAGTGGGTCTACGCAAAAAAGGATAGTTTATAAGCAATTCAATGACGATAGTTATTGGTATAATGATAATGGCTAATGGTATGATCGAGGTGATTGTTACGTATACTCAATTACATTTCACATCATGATACAAAGGCACATAGAAAATGGTTGATTCTGCTAAGGAAAATGAAGAACCCTAGAAATCTACCTACTCCATTTTTGTGGTATTATGTTCCACCGCACCGCTACCACCAATAGGTACAATATCTAGCATAAACAATTTTATGTGTTTGGTCGTGGTATTTTTTAGATGAACCGAGAGAGAAACGGAGTAAAGAAGAAAAAGAGTGAAATGAATGAGCGAATAGTGAAGTGCATGTATCTCGTAGCTTATTTGTGAAGTATGAGTTTAAAAAACCCACATGTAGAAGAGTGAGTAGGTAGCTAAGAAGTTTAGCTCCTCAAGTTCTCTCTTGTTATTCTACGCTGCTACCATATTTGTCAAAAACGGTTCTTTCTTCGCTTTATCCATTCCTTTTTTGTTCCTGAGCGCCCCATTATATGCCAAGTTTGCATGTATAATAATGTTGAATGTGGGGAAGTAGTAATAATATCAAGATCATGCTCTTTCATTGTTCCATCTTCATCGCTCATAAATTGGAAAAGGCTTCGAAATCCCTAAAGAGCTATCGTTTCTTGATGGAAGGCCAAAAACTGAGCCTTTAATTTCCTATCTTGTTTCTATGCAAACTTTAATCGGATACCTTCCCATAGGAGTTGTAATAAAAATAGCATACATTTTTCAGCCCTTCTATATACTTTCCTTCTGTGCTCTCCTGTTTGATACCAAAAGTATAATGAATGTATGTATACACATGCAACAAAATAGCTTGGCTCCACCACTACTAATTCCAGTTTGACGTTGAAATCGAGTTTCATAATCTAAAAATGAGCTGCTATCAAACCCATTGTATTTTCTATAACAATCATTTCGAATCATGTTACTTTTACATATTTTTCATATATACATGCTTTTACACAAATATAACAATAAACCATACTGGATTTTACGTACCAGACACACGCTATAAAGACTTATCAACGTGTTGACGTGAAACGAAGAGTGCTTTTGAGTTTAGACCAAGACGTTATAAATATTGTTTGAAAACGAAAATGAGTATGTATATTATCCCGTCAATATATCTCCGCTTTGTTCTCATTAATAATTACAATTACAGAATAGAATTTGCCAACGAACGAGAAATTATTCTGTTGATGCTGTGCAATCAGTAACTTAGGTTTTGTTCGACTCAAAATGAAACTACGATGAAAAGGAAGCATTGAACAGAATACAGATTCCGTTTTAAACCCACACAGATCAATTCGTATCCGAGAAGGAAGGAAGACAGAATAATCTTGTTTCAGGAATGACACTTACATGGTATATAGACGACATTGACTCCCACGGTTACAAGTAATACCTCTTACTTTCCTTTTGGTCCACTATCCCTCTTCCCGTTTCATCAGCGTCACATTACATGATAAATTATTTGCAAGGAGGAAAACCAAAAAAAATGTAATGAGGGTATAGTTGAATAAGTATATCGAATGCGGCCGAAAGAAAGTCAAAGAATACTTAAACCTCCCCGTTTCCCCCTTCAACACAACGTCTTTGTTTTTAACAAAAAGGGAAAAAGCAAAGTTGTGTGTCTGCATGTTAGTTTGTAGCTTCAGGTCAAAACAATTTCCTCTGAGAATTTTCCGTCTCTCTTTCATCGTCAGTTTTCTCCTATTTGAAATGCGGTGTGGTGATGGTAGTAGCAAAATCCATCAGGGAAAACAAAGTTGGGCACTGGAGGGAAAGCAATATAATATGCAATGCAATATGTTAACTATGATGTTAAAGAAAATTGCTTGTGTTAGTGTCTACTTGGGAAATGTCTTCGATTACGATATGGCTACTTAAGCATTCCCACCGACAGGAATTGTGCGCTGTCAGCAGCAGGAGCAGAGCAGTATATAGTTGGTGCAGTATTAGAAGCAGTAGTAAGCAACGTGTAAGTAACGCCGTTAAACCCCAGGAATGGATTGACTTTATGTATATTTTTGGTCTGGACATATGTTACGTCCCATTTTCATCAACTGGTAGTTTTACTTACCAATGCTTAGATTTAAAATCTTTCACCACTTCTCCCTCTGCTCAGACGATGTCTACCATACAAACTAAAAGGCATAGAACCACACTGTTAGTGTTAATAATATGGATTCCTGTGAATGCTTTCGAAAAATTTTCCTCTGACAAGGTGACACGACCAATGTCTCCTTGGAAGAACTGGAAACTTAAGAAAATCCTAGTTTATTTAACAACTTACGAAAAATTCATGCATACGTTCCTACCCAAGATTAGAATTTTACAGCCGCTCGATTACTGCTTTATAATATTGCTCACATTATTATCAGGCTTCTCTCTCTGTGTCTCGACAAAGTGGAAATGAACATAAATTGTGCAAAACTCTTACTGCGCATTAATGTTCAAACGCATTAAAATATTTTGTTCTTGGTGTTCGTTTGGTTTGCCTTGGTTCTCTTCGAGTAAGACGGTGATGTTGGTACGTTGCTCGAGCGTCCTATTTTAAAGAAGCTCAACTTTTGCTCTGGCTCACTTGCCCCTACACAATCAGCCTCATTTACAGTTGTGTGTGTGTGTGTTTAGTCAAAGTAAAATGAAGGAGAGACTGAAGAGGGAGAAGGTAGAAAATATTAATGAATCAAGATTATGATGAAATGTTTCTTGTTTTTAAGGCTCTAACGTAGTTGTTGCCTGCCCAGTAGTCGTCAGCAGCTCGTTTATGAGTTGCTTTTCTGGGTGTGTGATAAGTTTTTGATCCCGACTCTCCAAATCGATAAATTTGTTTCGTGCATGTTAAGCATTAATCGATCGATTTTTGTGTCAAATTTCATATTAACCTTATGAACGTATATATATACATATTAACAAAAAAAATAAGGCAGCTGCTTTTCATTTTGGTTTACGTTCCCACTTTTCCGGCAGCACCAACACCAACATGTACTAGTACACACATTTATAGATAAAAGAGTAGAGAGAGAGACAGCAGAGGTTCAAATTGTATTTATTAGCTAGCAAACCAGTAATATTGTTCCTGATATTTTCTTGTTTTTTTACATTTGCCTTCTATATTCAACAAAGTTAATATTAATATGCTTATCGATAAATTTGTTTCGTGCATGTTAAGCATTAATCGATCGATTTTTGTGTCAAATTTCATATTAACCTTATGAACGTATATATATACATATTAACAAAAAAAAATAAGGCAGCTGCTTTTCATTTTGGTTTACGTTCCCACTTTTCCGGCAGCACCAACACCAACATGTACTCGTACACACATCTATAGATAATAGAGTAGAGAGAGAGAGAGACAGCAGTGGTTCAAATTGTATTTATTAGCTAGCAAACCAGTAATATTGTTCCTGATATTTTCTTGTTTTTTTACATTTGCCTTCTATATTCAACAAAGTTAATATTAATATGCTTATAACTTTTCCATCGAAAAAATATCATCATTTCATTATCATCACCAAGAAAGTTCATATCGTTTATGCATTCAACTTTGGGAAGTGAAGACTTCAAAAACTTGATGCTTTACAAGTAACCTCAAACCAATTGCAATACAGTGTTTCATGAAGGTCGAGAAGCAGCGAAGAAACTAGCCACACACAATGAATGGTAAAAACTAAATGTAAAAAGCAAAAACCAAGTTTTGACTGCCGTACAATTTTTTATAGCATTTTATTGCAGTGGCATGCTATGAGCTAAAATCTATGAGTCCATAAAAAGGGTAATTTCATGAATGTATTGTATTAAACCTCGAAAATTTATATAATAAGTGTATTACACAAGCCCTGTAAAACACATGAGAATATATATACTGCAAATAAAAAAGCTCCTTTTGTCATAATCGGTGTCCAATACATAATATTTATCGGCTAGACATATAATGTTATGGCAATGCAATGCAATTCATAATGCTGTCGGTATAAAAAATCCAATTTACTCATATAATCGGAGAGAAGAGGAAAATGCGTTTGCCTTTTTGGTAATTTCATATGATATAAGCTACATTACAAGAGTTGAAGAAAGAGGAGCGTGTTTGAGAGTAGGAAAGGTGGAAATTTAGCTGGAAGGGAGAAAAACCTTTCTTAATTACTCTTGTACACATGTTCAAATAGAAGCTGGCAAGAATTTAGTTATAGGAAAAGTCTTTTAGTTGAACTCGACAACTCCCTTCTTGTCCAGTTTAGGCATATATGGTGTGCGACTCACTTGGTATTTAACTTATCAGATGTAATATCTCAGTGGAACTGGAAATTGATTTGCGTTTTATTTTGTAACGAGTGAAAACATCGTAGGTAGGTTACACCAGTTATATATTTCTATAGCTAGTACTTAAGCACTCGATTTGCACTTCTTTGTTTGACTATTTGGAGAAAGCAGTATAAATGAAAGGATTTTTGAGTATACAAGCAATAACAACTTTTCATAAAATGAAAGTTGAACACTGCTTTAATATGAAGAGAACATGAGGAAGTGAAAGAAAAACGTATCTTGGTAATGTATAATAACAATCAAAGGTTTTGATTTGAGCTACTTACGAACCTCTACCTATTAGTTAGCTCTGAGGTGATATGATGTGATATGAAATAAATGCGTATATTTTTTTAGTTTATTACTTTGGTTTGTTTCAAGTATAAATTTGTTTTTGGGGTATGGAATTCCATGAAAATAGTAGAGAGAGAGAGTTCATGTGTGTGTATTTCGGGAAGTAAATAAATTGGAGAGTTTAGTCTGGATACACGTAATGGGTTCATGAGAAACTCGGTATCGTTGACTGAAATCAAATTCAATCCAAAATCCATCCATTATGCCTATCAACTCAATTCCATTGTTTTCCTGTTAATATCCAGCTGAGAATAGTTTGTGACTTGAGTTGAGTACTTTATTGGGATAAATGGGAGAATGGAGAGATTACGATTTCATTGCCATGTATGTATTCTACTAAATTATACATTTACAATAAAGCATGTATAAAAAACTTGACTACGACGAAACCACACAAGGTAGTAATGGCATGCCGTCATAAAATACGAATTATTTTATGCTAACGCTATCAAATGGTATTTATCAAGTAAGGCAAGCTTCACATTAGCTCAAAACGTTTTAATTAAACTGATTGTTGTAACAATTTGGAAGTTTAGCTTATTATAGAAGCTGTACGTACGTTCATCTTTTCGTTCATTCAGATTCATAGCCAAGCTGCAAAAACCCTCGTATTCCCTCATGGTAGTTATCCAATTCAAACTCTTGTCAGTTGTGAAGATAAAGCATTGAAAATTTATTGTCATTCCGTTGATTTTTCATTGGAAGAACTGAGACCTTGTTTAAATTAAAACAAGGTATGTAACAGACACATTGCTTCTCTTTTCAAAACACAAATACTCATTAAAACCTGAATTTACCATAAATATTTTTAGATCAAGTGCCAATTAGCAAACAAAGCAAAATTCCAATAGTGTGCAGAATTTTACCAATGATATGTCAAAAATAATTACTGATAAGTAATGGTATCTGATTATATTTTTTGTTGCTGGCTCAAAACATGTAACTTCACAATGGATTACAAACGACAAGGAAGCGAAAAAGTCTGTCAAATTAATGTAACGCTAACTAGCGTGTTTATAAAACTAAAAACATTGTCAAAGGACATGAATACATGGTCTGTGAAGCGGAAAGAATAGTATATATATTTTTTTAGCAAAATTTCAAACAAATGAGTGTTTACAAGCTCTTGTTTGGTTGGAAGAAGGCGCTCACCAGCTAATAAAAGTGTGAATGTTTTCAACTGAAATGATTATCAGGCAAAGTGCCATTCGATTCCTTTGGGAGAAGTAGAGATTCGGTTGAAACGACCCTATATCATTCTTCGAATGTAAATCTTAAATTTCGTTGACATCGTGACATCCTGACTATCCTATCCATCTAGTAATGCACGCATCCCATACTACACACTCTGAAACTTTAGTACAAGCTTTAGTTCAAGGGAACTGGTGGTGAATTTGCGTCAACAAATGACAAGTCACAAATCACAAACCAATTTGTCCAAGACAAGCATGTATAGATTGAAAACCTACATTTTTTCAAATCTATTCAATCTTTACTTATGTATAATCAGGGAACAGGAAAAAAGTTCTCGATTAATTTGGTTCTCTCGATTTAATTGGCTCTGCCGTGGCAAAGGAAATTCAATGTATGTATGACCTGGAAGTAAATATTTTTTTTGAGAGTGGATAATAAACGAGGTTCATTTCGTCTTGAGTTATAAAGTACAATAAATCAATAGAAGTTTTTGCTTTCGATTTGAAGTTTTACACGCGTCTGCAATATGTTTCTGACTCCTCCATGTTCTCATTCATTCGACAGTGATCTATAATGCATAATGCATTATTTTAGGAAGACATGGGTGTACGTACATCCCAAGCTTTTCGTTCTAATGGCTTGCCAATATCAAAATAACGATTCTTTTATTGACTCGTAATGCATTCCTGGCAATGCCATAGTAAACAAAATATATGCTTTGCTGACAATCTGATGCGAGCATAGTAAATCTCAACTAGTCCCCCAGTTTGTGCCAAGTCATTTGGGACAAGGTGCTCGTTACTGCTGCTGCCGGGCAAAATCTGAAGCGAAGTTATTGATAAAACGAATAGCGTAAAAAGTGAGGAGTCATCCACAAGATATATGCTTGCATGGCTCATGATGGGAAATCAGGAAATAAAGAAATGGAGTCTGCTTGCCTCCATTTAGGAATGCAGACATGCGACTTTGGTCTAGTTACTTTTAATTTTCAATCACTTTCCGGCTTTCAGCGGTTCTCTAGAGCAATTTATATGAGTGGTGTTTGTGCTCAGTAGACGCTGAAAAGGAAGGAACATGTTTATGAGTCGTTATGAGTTTGACATTGTGGTGAATACGGGTAGGATAAACATGCGTTTGAAATGAAAAGTCATTAGGACACTAGAGGAAGGTCAGCGTGTACTTGAGGCGAATAATTATGCTATTTTTTTCACTTGAAATTACTCGAGCATGCCACAGTCATAATATTTAATGGAAATGATGATGCTGATAATTATACTCAGTTTTTTTCAATGTGTAAACAAGGCACGTTGAGATATTTCCGGCAGGGACACAAAGCCTGCCCAGTTGCTCATTTCACTGTGAAGTGTCCCTATGTGGTATGCGAAGGCATGGAAAATGGATTCAATCTTGTTTACTTTGAGGTAAACTGGGATAACCGCAGTGAACACATGTGACACACGCCGACCTTGTCTTTTTATATCCTGCACACTGTACTTCAAATAAAGTCCTTCCGAAACACGTAGGGATGTGTACACATACATCTGCACGCAGATTATATGCTCTTCACCTCAAATTTATAAGACCATACGGATTGACATTTTGATATATAAAAGCAAACATGACTGAAGTGCGTTATATCAATATGAATATAATGCTCAAGATACTTTTACAAATCTGTATTTGATCTTGTTTGATCACGGAAGAAATCTGAAAATGAAAAACAATGGGAAGCCACAAACCTTTACCTTCAACTCAAAATACATTCGTTCCTTTGGTTTAAACGTTTCAACTATTTTGGGAAAATTGAACACTAAATGTTTTCTCAGTTTTTTAAAAATCACTCTGTAGTTTTACAAGATGCGTAGAGAAAACTTTAAAGTGTATTCTACTTGCATTTGGTTTACATGCGCTAAATTGTTAACAAATTTAAATACCTCGTGTTAGCTGACATAAAAACCAATAAATACCTCGTGTTCACGGTCGCCATCCTGATAAAAAATACAGTAATATATCGAGCATGCCAGCCAGCATTTTTAGAGGGAGATAAATATCCAAAAATCATATTAAATGCAATAAAAATTATGCAGTATAATTAAAAGAGAATTTTTGCGTAGTAAAGTCTACCAACAGTATGAAATTGGTGGAATTTGAGATTATTATCGTTTAATTCTTATATTGAAATATAATTTCTATATTTTCACGTCACCATCGGTTTAAAAGAAAGAGAAATTTGAAATTACAACTAATCTATATTTTATGGAAACTACTTTGATGGAAGCAAATATGTATTCACCATAATATTTTCTTCGTGGAAAAGTCTAGCCGTATTGCAAACATGATTGCATTTCGGCTGGAGGGGATTAAGTTGAGTCAACATTTTAGCGATGTGAGGAAATTATGATAAAGTTAAAGTAGTATACCATCCGTTATACCACATTAAAGGTTTCACAAGCGAGTTACATTATGGGCCAACTGACTTTATAAAACTTAAATAGCACACTATTGTTCATTGCAACACTGTGCATCGAGTTCCTAACAAACACAGTTTCTTTCAGAATGAAAATGAACCGCAGTAGAAAGCACTCCTCAAAAAATGCTGGCCTCTCTCACTTCTCCTTCCAGTCGGAATCAGGACTATGAGTTGAGGCTGAGGTTTCCCTTCTGATACTATATACGTGAACAACAAAGTGGATTGACTCTGCACATAGCCCGATTCCACACACGGGCACATGGACATCCTTACCCAACAAGAAAGTTGAACAAAACAGATCTTTTACATGTAATAAGTTGTACTAGGTATACATTAAATCATATAACCAAATTTGCTACCACTCTTTCCATTTTGAGATTGACTAAAAATAAAATCAAAGATTTGATTTCAACCGATGGCATCAAAGCGAATATTTTCAATACAGGAGATGGTTTGTCCTTCAGTTTTGGACAATCAGCGGATATTAATATACATACACAAATATACCCTTATATTACGAACCTAAAAATGAATAAAAACATTAAACCTAGCTCTATGTCTGTGACCTTTCCTGCTCAACTTTTGATGCTAACGAATCAACAGGAAATCATTAAATGTTAACCTTCTTTTATTTCATTCGGAGAATGTTATTTTAGGAGATTTTGTTGTACAAGTATCAAGGGCAAAATGATCGGAAAAGCCATAACATTTTCATCTCATCACAAAATAATACCAATTGAATGTAATATTGGATTTACTACTGTTTTTACAAAAGAAACAATGTGAATCTCATAATGCCACATTCTAATGCTCTCCTTCAAAGCTCACTACTAAAAGCACGAGTTGGTTACGTAAAAGTGGATGTCTACATATACAGGAAATAGATAGATGGATAGTGAAAGGCATGAGAAGCAGAGCTTCACAAGTAAAAGAGATGCCAATGCAGATTCTAGAATTTACTGTAAACAAGCTGCTTTTGACTTTAGCCTGTCCCGAAAATGTGTGTTTAAAGTGTTTATAAATGTATTGACATGTCTTTAAAAAGTAATAGGTTGTGATAAATGTCAACTGTTGAATTTTTTTTTCTAAATGTTTTTTACCCCAACTTTTTATTCCTTCTACTTCAAGACAACTGCTAAGCATATCCTTATATCATTACTCTTAAACCTTCAGGGAGTTTACACAAAGTCGTGAGTTGCTCATCCTCATCTTCCTATATTTATACTACATTAAGTGGATAACGTATCGCTTTCTAGCCTTCCTAAATTTTGTATCATATTTGGCGGCTGACTTTTAATGTTATTTTCATGCTTACACCAATTTTTTTTTCTTAGCCCAGGAATTATAGCGGCTCTTCTCCCTTTCATATTGGCGGCGAGTAGACAATGTAGAGGAATATGAGTGTCCCATATTTCACTTTAAATGTGCGAGAGTGCTACTTGGAATCATACCATCCGTAACGAATACATTGGACGTTTTCAATAATATAATATGTGGAATGTGTGGTTCTTATAAGAGCACACGTAGCTTGTTAGTAACCAACCATTTTTTAAACCTTTATTATACCAATTTTGTTGTGTTTACTCACTTTACTTTGTTTATAAAATACTAAAAGCCTTGGTAAGAACACTTGAAGAAAGAGTGGATTGGATTAGATTAAAACAGACGAGTTAGATGGGGAATGAAGAAAATATATTTTAGCTTTCCACACAGAAAACCAATGAAGAAGAAAAAATATTTGCACCTTCGTATTTATTTTCAGTAAAGTAAAATTATGGTTTATGATCTTACCACTAGAATTTACGTACAATTTGTAGACAGACGGAATGCCAATAAAAGTTGTTTATTGTGCAAAATGTCAGCAAGGGTCAGAGTGCTCTTAACACATTTACGAGGTAGCTGCATGCACGCTACAACTACAGGTTTTCCTTCTTTCACTCTTCCTGTCACATTCCCAAATCCACTTAACTTCTGATAAGCATAAAAGTCACATAAAAAGGAGCTCCGATAAACCTTATTCTAAACCTGTCAACAATAATCCACAACCAATCCTTTAGGATGGAGAAAAGGAGTAGAAAAAAAAGTGACTTAACTTTTAATTATTTAATGGCAAACACATAATATTCTGTTATGGTTGTTGGCTAACCTAAACAGCTCGATATTGGATCGACGCTTGATGCAATGAAGGATTCTAAACGATTCCCAAGTCACTTCACTCCATGCTTCTTTACCTCTCTGTGTGTGCTGAAAGTATAAAAATTTGGATAAACGGAAAATGTAGACATTTATCAAGAAGCAATTTCGTATTGAACTACAATCAGGAAGATGATTCTAGAGCGGTAATAAATGTAGGAAAGGAATGAGTTAAGACCTTAAGTTTACATAGACACTGACAAGATGCCGGTGTGTAGTATGAGTAGAGAGAGAGAGTGTGTTCCGCGATGTAGTGTATTACTACTTAAACTACTTGGATCATGATTTCCCATTTACATATATGTAGCACAAGCAAAACTCTGAGAATAATTTTGACGGCGCTACTACTACGCTACTACACACCACTTTCTACTATATTATAGCTTTGTACTACGCGTTGATAATGTTGATGGCTGAACAACGAGGGAATACCCAATTCGATACAGCCATCCTGTTGAAATATGCAAGCACTTAAAAGAGCCCCATTGCATAAAGCCAATCTAAGCCAATACATGACGATATATATTGAATCGGGCTAGCTGCCAAAATATGTTATTCGCCTCCAATTATTTTTTATTGAATCGCATAAAAGATCAACGAGGATATAGTATATCTATATGCGGTTCCAATAATCTTGGATCACTTTACTTGTGGAGTACAAGGGAAACGTTAATGGAACCAAATCTCTTGGTTCGGCATCCTTGACTGTTCCTCTGATCCGACTCCAGAGAGAGAGGAGGAAGAAGAAAGAAAGGAAGTGGAGGATAAAAATGGGTGAAGTACAAGAGAGGAAATGCTCATTCTCACGCATCTGATGTATACACACTAATATATATATGTATGTACACACACTAAAAAGTGTAAAGCTATATAATATGGTACATATGCATGCATAATATGATAATGATAACGGGAGATAAAAAATCACTAGGATTCATTTTCCTCTCTCAGCTTCCAATTTTATTTTTCAGTATTGAGAAGAACTCATTGTCTTGATTAACGATTTTACCCTGCTGCTGACATCAAAAAGTGTATAGAGTCTCTATACACACACACACTCTTTCAGTTGCTAGTCATTCAGTATCTGATTAGGATCACATGTGGAACGTGTTCACCTCCATTATTCATGGGAATATATCCATCTTGTCATTGGTGATCATGCTGCGACACACGTTATTACGTATCAATCGCTTTGAATCATCATATCATCGAGTGCGTTGTGAAAGTGAACAGAATCTGGATCCCTTTGTGAAAGTTAGGTCTGTTTCAATGAACATTTTGAGCACTGTTGCACACACGCCCGCGTGCTTCCACAACCAGAAATGAACTGCGACGTTTCAGTTTTCGACTACAATAATGCAAAAACGGAATTGTAATCAATACAATTACCATTTATAGTATGGAACATAATGTAACGTCACACAGTTTCTGTCAATTTGGAAAGGTAATAAATGTATATAGAGAGAAAAGAGTGGAACAGGGTTTTATGCCTCAAATTCTCCAGTCAGTGTTCCCGATATCTGTGCATGCACGTGGGATACATACACGTACATGGTACATGTATGAACCTACCTTTTGTGAAAAGTTATAACTAACAAAATCGTCAGAGGATCATGACTGATGACCAAAAACTCACGGTCCATTTAATATCTTTCGATTGCGAGGAGACCACTGTGCCAAACTATTTAATTACATTGCAGGAGGAGGAAGACACGCGAAATCAACATTAAGGTTAATTCTTGTCAATCAATGCTTATACACTGTTGTATGGGTGGTGTTGTCGCCGTTGTTTTGGGAAAATAACCAAATGTGAAAGAAAACCTTTTACGTTCCCTCTCTAAATTTTTGTGCATATGGGAGACGAGACGAGTAAGTGAAACGAATCGTTTCGTTGGTACTTTCACAAAAGCGTGTGTGTGTGTGTGTGGAGTATATAAGAAAAATGTGAGCGGTTGTCAAGTCTCTATGTGAAGCGAGCAGTGGTTGTCGAAGCTTTCATCAAGTGAATATATATGACCAATATATATGTGATGGCCTTGTATTAACCAAAATTTCAGTACGCATCCGAATAAAAATGTTCCGTATTCAAACACATGACGAAGGTTCTACACGGTTTACAGGTATAACTGCAACGTATTTGGTTTTTATATAAGTACAACAAAATGCTATAAAAAAACACCGGGAAAAATATGCAACACCTTCAATACAATCAGCTTTTTTACCTCCTACTTTTAATTACTTTGTTGAAATTCTTTATAGACCATTAGTTTTTAAATGTGTGAAAAGTTAAAAGAATTATATAAAGGGTATAACGACAACCGTGCCCCATTAAGTTTGTACCTTCGTTCCGTTCCACCCAATTGGATTTGATTTTTGTAAGATATCAAAGTTCGTGTTTTATTCGTCCTCTACTCCAGATTTTATGAGAGTGAAGGAGTGCAATGGGTGGAAACTGAAAATTGAAAAGCGTTCTCAATTTCAATACTTTGCCGTTGATTTGAACGTATGTATGCACTTATTTATGTGTGTATAATATCTATGTCCGTAAATTGGAATACTAACGAATGTCTTGAACATTTCCCTTCATATTACCTTACATAAGTTATGAAACCGTAACAGCTCTAAGCTCTGAATATTTGTAATTGGGTATCGTAATACTGTAAGAGAAACCGATGGAGAGAAAAGTTTTTTAAAGTAATTCAGCACCAAAACTATCGATTAGCTCAAAACTTATTTCGTCTATTGGTCTGATAATGTAATGTACCTTCATAAAATATATTGGAGACCAATGCAAATTCTTTTGGTACATTCGGTCCATCGTTCTATTTCTGGAACATACCTCATTTATATAGTATACCATATTTCAAGAATTACTGGCAAAATCGGAGAAAACCAGTGGGTGGGCTGAGAATATTTCGCTACTCGAAAGTGTTGTTTTGCAGCAACATCTAATTTGGAATTGATTGACATTCCATTTATATTTTATTGGAACTAGAGGTTTTGAGCAGCTTATGAATGTAATTAGCTTTTTTTACTGTTCACTCTTTATTGCTGCAAACTTTTTACTATTTTTTGCTACCAACGGAGGAGATTAAATTTTAAAACCCATAACCAACTTTAACACCATCATCGTTCCATATTATGAGCCATCCTCGTCATGCGCAAGCAACGGTTGACCCTGTTCTTCTTCTTCTCACATATGCATGCAATTGAGTTTAACTCTTTCTTGCACATGCACTAAAGGTCAACCAAACAGTAAAATTTGCAGTAATGTATACAAGCTCTTTTCCTATTTAATATATGGTATACAACGAGGATTTCCAAGTTTGCTAAAACTTTCCACTTCTATTTGACAAGCTCCAATACACTCCCAGTAAATCAGGAATTTGATGTAGGTTCATTATAATATTTTACCTTTATACAAACATGCATAATAATCATCCTTTATTTATAAAAACATGGATATATTGTCATTTCTTCACTAGCTAATCATGTTCCACCAGCCTTAAATAAATATTAATATATATGTATAACTTACTACGCTAAAACTGCAGTAATAACTGCCTCACAACCCCAACTAGTGGAGTTGGTCTGACGAGCAATCAGTTTTATTTTATGCAAAAGTACATTTACATACATACACAAACAAAATGAATAAATGTACACCGGAATATAACTTCATATCTTATGCATAATATCCGTCTGTTTCTAAACTCTCAGTATAAAGTATTAGCTTAGTGCCCACCAGCCAAGTTGACTCACATGCATGTCTGTCATATTATGATTATGCTTGCAGATTACTAGAAAATCGTTATCGGATCAAACTATTGCTGAAGGAATAATTTCCCCATTTCTCTCCTTCCTGTCGACTCCGGACATTTGTAAATTACTGACGGAGAAAATATTCCAAAAGAGTGTGCAGTCATAACATCATATACACACATATATATACACGTACATATGCATACAAAACACATACACATAAATATACTTGTATAAATTGTGTGTTTTATGTTATTTTCTCTCGCCCTTTCTCCCTGTCAATTTGATACCAATATATACCTGTGTACATACACGAGTAAAACCAAGAACAAATGACTATTCCATGTCCAACACATAAACTACAAGAATGAATGCATGTACTTATTTATATGAGCGAATATAAATCGAATATAAAATTTCCATTTGGATTTTCAACCTGCATACGTTTGTGTGTGTGTATCGAAAAATTTATTTCTTTTCCTTATGTATTTTCTCTTCAGAAATAAATGGAACAAGCGTCGGGGTGCTGTGCGCACCGTAAGTATAGATATCTTGATTAGTGGCGATGCATAATAGTAAATGGGAATATTTATATGGTAAATGAATTCGTTAATACGTATATTTATTTCCTATAAACTGGCATATATTATATGTATGCTATTTCATTGAAATTCTACTCAACTGACTCAATACGTCCATGAGGCATTTAACGTACTATTTTGTTTCATAATATAAATTTTCCGGTTTGCTTCAATACACTCCATCACGGTGTTACATGACGACTGGAAAATATGCAAATATTCTCAACTGTATTAGCTTAATTGCTCTTTGCCATGCTGTTTCTGCCAATACCAACATTCAAAACTTGTGTGCTCCTGCTTTCCTCCAAGCCCTCATTCTCCTCTTGCTCTCTTTCCACCGGTACAACTCATCTAGTTTAAGCTTGTTCCGTTTCCTACAAGCTGTCCATATATGCACTTATGTATTTCTATTCCGTCTCCTATTTTTGGTGTGATTACTGACAACAGTATAGTATTTCATTGGGTATGACCGAAAATTGTTCCTGATAACCATTTTACTCAAGAATTGTTCCCGTTTGAAATCAAATCTTGTTCATTTACAGAATAATGGTCGGTTTATTTGAGCAGTAAGATGTACTCTTGTACTCAAATGTATATTAGGTATGCATATCTAATATTAGCTTCATCATTTCAAAACCTGCTGCTCTTCAAAATCAAATCAGAATTCAAGCGGTATCATACTTTCCTTCCAGCTAACTGTATTGATTTCCAATCTATTAAATCACAAATGTTATCAAAGTTTGAAAATACAAAAAATGACAAAGACGCGTTGGAGTAATGCTCTCTCTCATACTTCAAATTATCCTAATGCGTATGACGCTATATCCCAACAGATGTTTTTCTCCCTGTACAACGCATCATCGTCTTTTCCAAATGGGAGACACGCTTATAGTGATATGATGCTCCAGAAGCTCTAAATATCGTTGTATTAATCATGTGTCACAACACCAGTGTTTTTTCTCCCTTTGCCCTATTCCAAACTTTCCCATTCACATTGCTTTTCCTGATCCTACATGTGTGTATATATGTAGTGTGTACATTTATACTATACCAATTTCCAGCATGTGTAGAGCTACTTAGTTCAGGTACAATGCAATGCTTTGTTGTATACGAATACCAGTCTTTTGTTCGTTATGACAGCACGCATTCAACAGAAATTAGTGAGAATATAATTTATAGATTTGTACAGTATGTATGTATATATCTCTATATATATAACTCTCATCGTTAATAACAACTAAAACAAAAGTCAGCCCTAGTTGTAAAGACTCTGATGATCAGGATCATGATATGTCAAAGGGACTCGTTTGGGATGGAATGATATATAGAATGGCATGTATCGAAGGATATATTTCGTACTTCCACTAACGTTTCTATAAGTATTATCACATCATATCACAGGTATTTTATACATGGGCTGAAAGCCTGGAAACCTGCTTACTTGTGTCAAATCTGTAACTGTGAGTGAATGCATGTAGATGAATGACAAAATCATGATACACTTTTGAAAGGTGGCTTGGTCAGAATAGCCATATTATTTGGTATTATACTTGCTAGGGAAAACATTTAGTGATTTTACTTTTACTCATGTATAAAGCCACGTAAAAAAGATATGAACATATAGCGTCAAAAAGCTTGAACTTTAGTATTCTGGTTTGCCCTACTCTCCAAGAGTCTTCCTGCTGGCATGTAATATATTGAAGNATATGAACATATAGCGTCAAAAAGCTTGAACTTTAGTATTCTGGTTTGCCCTACTCTCCAAGAGTCTTCCTGCTGGCATGTAATATATTGAAGGTAATTTCATACTGCTTCTTCTGTCTGTAAGGCATGAGATTACATGTATGATCATTTATAATATTGTGCTGCTCCTCTATGTTCAGACATCACGAAGTAGTGCAGAGGGACTCCATTTAATATTGCTTTTTTAGATTTCAGACACATCCTCTCATAATAAATGAGTCCCTCCAACAAAATAACTGGCTATGATTACTTCTCACAACACAACACATCCGTTGAGGAGAGTGGATAAGAATAAATATGGTATGTGTGTGTCTTCCTTATCCACTCCATTTTTAGAAATACTCTTTAAAACTTGTTTTTCATCAAGAAATGAACGGGATTTCTGTCAATCTTAGTTACACGTCTCAAAATACATTGTGTATGTGCTTTTTGGAATGAAGCTCCAATAACGAGCAATTGCATGTATACAAGTCACAGTGATCAATTGTGGGATCACATCACGGACAGTTATACCATTTCTTGGTCATCTTGCAACTCTGCAAAAAGAGCTTTATCTGAATGCTGTAATATAAATACATATACACGTATATCTTGCAATGTAGGAGAATATATGATGATAATCAGGATCAGTATAGGAATGCTTCTAATGATTCATACATGCTTCCTTTTGGGAAGGATTTTTTTCCCAATGGCTTTCTTCCACATACAATGTGTCAAAGTTGGAACGGCATTATTGTGTGTGCTAGTTATGTTTGTATGTTAGGGCAAGAGAGT
>JAANSM010001443.1:0-18622 GCA_036850725.1 Orchesella villosa
GATATGGTGTAGCGGCACGATACGACGTGTTGTTAAAGAATGATAGAAAACGAAACAGTAACGGCAACTAGGTAAGGGACGCTATTATTTTAAAACTACATACAACCCCAGCGACCAGTTCTTCAGAAAACTTTTAACCATTAATGTAAAAAAGAGGATTTGCTGTCGGGGGTACGAAAGAGGAAAAGAAAATTTCGATTACTTGATAAACAAAGCTTGTTTCTTGGGCCAATTGCAATGGGTACCATTTTAGATTTCTTAAGCTGAGGAAAACACAACGCAACAATGAAATACCACATCTTGACCAATCGTTACCTGAGAACATCATGTGTCAAAAAGAAAAATATAAAACTCTAAACGTGCTCAGCATTAGCCCAATGTAGCATCACTACAAAAAATAATATCACCTTTATCTATTGCTTTTTTCTCGCTTGAGTACGTTTTTTGTTTAAAAATTTTCGCAATTTGCAGCAACACATGCGTACTTTGTGTACGAAAAGAGTATGATGTACATATTGCATCCCAAATTTTCAAAGTGCTTCAATGCTACAAACATTATTATAATGGTTTAGCATTCATGCATTCAACCATATTGCAAATCTGTAGGTGGTTTCTTGACACTTGCCAACCCACTGCTTCATTTTTCTTTGAATTCCTGTATGGTCGTAGTCGTAGTATAAGACGCTGCGCTACACAACAGTATATGTACACATAGATAATCCCCAAGCTAAAAGCTGTATGAAGACCAAGTAGAGAAATTGAGAAAAAAAATCAACAATAACTAACAAGTTTCCAAATATGGATCAGGTCGCTGTGCGCCTGTTGCTGCGTAGCTAAATGAATTCTGCTTGTAATAATTGTTATTGTTAGATTGCACTGATTACAATTCAGACCAACATAAATACACCTCACGCTCCGTTTCAATATACCTTGCACTCGTAACCACATCATATTGTTATCATTTTCATGAATATGAATACCCACTTTAAAATATGGATACATACAAACTACAAATGAACAAGAAATCTTCATTGTTAAACTTAAACCAAAAACTTTAAGTCTACGCTCTACTCAATAGGTTCAAAGATTCCCAAAAATTTATTTACAAGTTTTAAGACAATTATAATTTTGGGCTGAAATATCTTCAAATCATTATTTATGTGCTTAAAGTCAAGTGAATCTTCATCCAGATCTAACCTTTTCATTAAAAATTAGAAAGGGAAGTGCCAGCTATTACTCCACTACTCCAACCTTTGCAAAAATTAAACAAAGTCAATGTAATCTGTGCCTAAACGACCCAGAACTAATTCCAGAAACGGCCCACAACGACCATAATAATAAGCCAAATCCAATCAAAATCAATATCAAGAGGTATCAGTATTCACCCTACGCCACAAAATGCTTATGATTACAATGACTCATAGGCTTTGCTAGATACAGTGCACATACAGCCAAGGGCTGTAAAAAATTTAGCTTCCAAACGAACATTAAAATTATTATTATGAATATGAATACATTTAATACATTTACGTGGCCCTTATCACCTGGAAAAAGGTTATGCATGGGCTTGTTTAGCCAGTCAACTAATCAACTAAGTTTTGTAAACATCAATAATGCAGTAATAAATCAGGCTTTGAAAACAAAACAAAAACATCAGTGCTTGCACAAATACTACACTACAAACGCACTCATCTAACTACCTACTGCATTCTTAACGATTCATCATTCATTATCAGTACTTTAAAAAAAAGCTAAATATGTTTTATGAATACATACTTAATCCACTGGTGTTGATCAATTCAGCAAAAAGTACTTAAACTCGCCTCCTCAACTTGCCCAGTTTTAATTATGCGTCATTGTAAATTGCAATTACTCCTGTCTGATAACGCCTAAAATACTGAATTTTCATATCTTTCTAAGGTAAGGTTAAGTGTACCTACAACCATATCGCCTTACGAAGAGACGCTCAACGAAACAATCCATAAGACACACCACACCGACACATCTCCTATCTTCTGTACACACATGAAGCATTTTTTATTACGTAGGTACAGCCTTACTACTTGCTTAAAGGCCTTGCTCACTGCTTATTACCTTGAAAAAGTAGAAAAAAAGGCTTATTAGATAGTGGTATTCTTCCAAAACTATTTCGCTGTTATAGAATAGTTTCCTACTTCTTACCTTGTACTTGGTTCACTATTCGCCTCGCTCGTAATAGCAATAACAAACTTTCTGCTCTGGCTGTGCAGTGTAATAATGGCAAACAAAATGTATTCTGTTGAATTGAAATGGATGCAATACAGATTTTTGAGAGTGGGAGGGAGCAGTTTATTACAACCTTTGATTAAACCGATGATGGAAGATGCCTACAGCGACTAGACCAGAAAGATATCATAATGGCATGATCATTATAAACATATGGATACGCTCCAAGAGATCCATATGCATTCATTACCTAACTCTGCCAATTGTAAGCAGAGGCGATTCTTTCGCTCACTCACCTCTTTCATTCACATTTCGTGAGTGTTTTTACAATTACTGATAAAAGTCAGCATCAACAGACACAAGGCAAGACAAGACTATAAGATGTAAGAGTATTATACGAAACGAAGAGGCGATTTTCGCTTTCAATCAGTTAGAAAAGGTATTGAAAAGATTCACTAACAACACAACTATATACTAACAAGACGAATTGGAAGCTCACGATCGAGACAATTGTATCTTGTGTCATGGGTGCATGGTGCATCTTCGAAGGATTACGAAGGATTTCTATGCTTCAATTTGCAATATCATTCAACATACGATCAGTCACTAACGGTTATAGAATGTCAATTTCTGGGAACTCCGGTTATGATTTTTTACAGATGCGTTTGACTTAGGTTTAGGTCGTTATGCCTTGTACTTCATTTTCATTGAATTAGCATGCATGTATGCAGAACACCTGCTTAGAAAAACCTACTAAAGTGTCTACAGTACAACTTATTATGGTTTTGTCCGTTACAGTATTATATACCACCTACAACCAAGATGTACATATATTTATAGAATCACACACCGGTAACAACATCAACGTCATAGAATCTTATTACCAATCTCACAACAACTCCATGTAAATCAAAGCATGGATGTGTGTGGAAATTTCATAGTTCGCTCGGTAGATTATTCATTTATATTTTGATATTTAATATTGCCTTAGTTTACGTTGCGCTAACTAACTACGGATAAAATATATTAGTCCATGCAATTAGAATAGCCTTTTCTTTTTGTCGCTTCAGGTTCGGTTGCTAGCAAAACCTTTGAAGCATGGAACAGATCCATTACAGAATAGTCTACCAAACCTGCAGTTCTGCGCAGAATTTCCCTGTAATACCTTCATAAAGTCCAATGTGAATCATTTATGCATTCGTTTCTTCACATCATTTATCATTGCACCTTCCCATTCACATCCCAATGAGAGTAGTAGATCTATCCAGCAGGTAAAATAATTCCCTAACAGTTAGCAAATAGCAAATGCAAGGCCGCTCTACGCACTGAACAAACCATTCCGAATCTCACGTCTTCCATTTAATNCGCCCTACGCACTGAACAAACCATTCCGAATCTCACGTCTTCCATTTAATATAAATATATAATGAGACTTTTCTCATTCTGTGTGAAAGGTAATGCTTTCTTTTAGGTCCCTCATAACTCAAAGTACGAGGTAGTGATGAATTAGTAAACGCGAACGAGACTGAAACTGAAGAGAAGAAGAAGAAACGCAATTCTTCCAAAAGCAAGCACCCGACAAATGAAACCGCAAGTGTTTCTGTAGCCAATTTGTCTTAATAAAAATAAATAATGCAGTTGATACTTATCTAATAACCGCACATTCAATGGAGTTTGAAATGAATTTTTAATCAAGAGAGTGGATTCGAAATGGGAGAACAAGTTAGGAATCCAACGTTTAGACAAAACTATACCTTATTTAGACGCATTTATATTTGTAGAGTATTGCTTAGAAAATTTGCCGAGAATACAGCACAGGGAAGTAACACGAATACCGGTAGTAAGAAGTACAAAAATATGAGGGAGAAATATTCAAAGAATCTAAAATATGCCGATGCCGATCAAGTACCGATTGAAACTAGAATTTTGATGCGCTTTGATAAGCTTGTAAGTTATTCAAGCTACAAGCTTGCATGCTTAGGATATTGATGAAACTGCCATACTTCATTTTCAGGCATACAGGAAAAGCCTACAACGAATAGTAGGAGTAACAAACCACATTATAGCTAACTGAGCTAACACTCCGATGTCACCACTTTTGTTTGCGAAATCCATTTTGGTGGACTACATTATACTGTAAATTATAAAATGAAGATCATCAAAATTGAAACGCATCCAAATAATATAAATACAACTCATTCTACCGTCATGTTTGAAAACACCGGAAATGCAGTAGGGCGTTTATGCGCATGCATTCTTACGATGTGCATAAGCCATATGCCCATTCCTCTCGAATACATAATTACCAAAATTTCACATCTACATTTAAACAGTAAGCTGCCCTAAAAATAACGAAATACGTACTTACTTCAGTGCTCAACAACTACAATTTCATATGTATACATACATACATATGTGAATGCAACTCAACTCGTTGGATGTTGATGGGAGGATAATAATGCGTGTATCAAACAACAATTACGTTGGTTGGTTTAACTGTTATGTTATGTATCAAACATAAGGACTGCATAATTCTCCAAAGGTAAAAAGGCTCCTTCGTTTCGAGCTACATTTGAACACATTTAAGTTAAGTTATACTACTACACAGGCTAACAATAATGGCTGCCTCGTCCTGATGATTTAGAGCTGACTTTTAGTAAGATTACAATGATGACACGCACTACACCATTTGTTTAAAGCATGTTTTAAGCATTAACCTACACCTACTGCCATGTTGTATATGGGGCTACGAACGCGTACATTAACATTCTACAATCTTGTTGCAGTAATAATGTAGTACAACAATGAAGTTACGTATTTCGGTTTTGACAAAACAGAGCATAGTAAATTTTGAACATTGATGTATACCTAATGTTACGCTGTTTAAAAAAGAATAGTTATCACGACAAAACAGAAATGCATGAATACAAAGTATACACTACGATTTTAATTTTAAAATCCTTATATAGGAACGCCACAAAAGCGGCGAACACACACCCTTTATAATACACGATAGTAAAACGTGAGTGAAGTAACGTCGTAACATTACATGCGAATGATTTGATGAAGCGAAAATGATACATGGGAATGTTACGAATGAAAAGTAGACTACTATTGAATAGTAGGTTGAAGAACAGCATTATATATATTATAGGCCTATCTTAAATGTTTCCTAACACATATTTCTGACTTCCTCCTTCTTGAAAAAATGTGTTATCATTAGAGTTAAATAGTAATTGCAGTCTTGCATGCAGATTGCAGATGCAGAGTTTATAGAGAAACTAGAGCCACATAAATGGAAACGCAATGAAGTTGAAGAGAGTATGATAAAAGGTAAATCACTCGTTAGTCTCTATTGCTTGTTATTAATATGACATAGATATGAAATAATTTCTATACTACGCTCTCACACCAATGCAAATGAGTTTCCTTCCATTATATTGCAATATTAATAGGTGTGATATGTATGGTATGATATGAATATCTGTTGTAATTTTAGTTTGTATACACATTAAAATTAAGAATGCAAATCGCTGGTATTTTCATTGCCTCTTTTTTGTAGCAGTTAGCAATGCAGTAGCTGTTAATATTTCGATTAAACAACAAAGCAACTCATATACTCTTCTTCAAATTACACTTACATTTACATACATGCATTAGTAGAACGTGAAATCGAATAGGTTGGTGCCCTCGTGTACAATGTACAATCAATCAGACATCAGCTAGTTAGTAGATGCCAACATTGCCAACAATTAACGTACGCATAACACATAATTACAATTTGAAATGAAGGAAACATTCAGTTCAGTTAAAATTATAATTATAAGTTACTGACGGCTTCATTCGCACTTGTTAGTAGTGACCGTGAAATATGAACCTTATGAACAAAGGGGAGAGTGAACTTTTCAAAATTAAATATTACATATCAACAAGAAATGTTTGATTTGAAACTTCATTTAAACTTGAGAAAACAAAACTAACAATTATGAATTTATAAATGGTTTTATAGCACTGTACAAGTTACTTAGAGTGCGTAATGGTTAACCAGTTGAACCATTTACCATTAGTTTCGAAATAAGAAATAGCGTAATAGCAGTAATTTCATGGCATGGTTTGGTTGGACACTCGGGGGCTGCAACTGCAACTGCATGCAATTGCAGCATATAAACTATGTAACAGTTAAATAGCTACAAACTTGCAAGAAGGAAATTCTATAAACTAACGAAGTTTCAATTTCGATATTTACGTAATGAGAATGCTAATGATTTGACTTGGCTGTTGCAATTTTGAATTCTACAATATTTTCATAGTAGATCGATTTTATTGCAATATTTCCGCTGTTGAGGTGGCTGCTCATTATGGCTACTCTTAATAAGGCGTTGCGTCAAGAGTTTTCCACAATAACAATTAAAAATGCAACTGCAACTTGGGTTGAGTTGACACAGAAAGAAATGACGAATTTAATATTTTACATTCCCACAAGCAGTGATGTTTTAAAGCTTTGCTGATGTTAATATCGTCGGATATACACATTTAAGCTTTTAGCTTTTCTAGCCAGCCCTAGTTTATGCAAATTAATGATACCTACGCAAGTTATGTAGCAAGTATTTTTTTAATAATAATTAAACAAAACACAGCGAACTTCAGAAATTTTGTTTAATTACTTCCTAAATAACTAAAACATAAGTAACAAATACTTCTAACTGCACTCAAGCATTTTAAACTTAAAACAAGAAGCAATCATGTTATCAACATTTTAAAATACGCCGTAACATGGTTTTGGTGCGGAAAATTAGACCATAGCGTATCGTTATAAATAGAACATTCATATACCAAAAACAAAATGTAGTTGTGTTTTTAACCATACTAATTTAAAGATTTGAGTTGAGGGATTGCTCATTGCCTACCAAAAAGTTAAATTATATACCTAATTCATGCACCTAAACCCCAAAAAGCATTTCATTTAAAAATTATGCCGCATAACTAACAATTAAAGTTTGTAAGTAAACATCAACTTAGTTTACGACAACGAAGAGCGTAGAGTAGGTACGACTACATGGAAGAAGTACTTTTCATTGTTTTGAAAACCTGAAGTTTATGTTGTTTTTAACTACACGTCTATGAATATGTGGCTCAACAGTATGAAGATAATATGAAGCTTTGTACATGTTATTAATGGGTATTGTGTTGTGTGTGTAATCTAGTTGGGTGCTTTTCGGAAATGAACTAACCACTTGTAAGTGTAAAAAAATTAGGTATGAGGTAAAAGTACTTACGAAGCTTCCAGGCTCTTTTCACCGCATGCGACATGGTTGGTTTGGTTGATTTACACTTCCAGTCCTTCATTAACAACTCGTTTGTGATGCAAGGTTAAAAATTAGATTAAAGTTGAACTTGGTTTAAATTAAGTATTATAAATATGACAATTGATAATATGTAACTGCACAACAGGCTTATAAGTGTAACCACGATTCACACACTAGCACATGAAAAGAAGATGAGTAATACACACTTTATCTGGACACATTATCATATCATCCAGCACTTCTATATAGAATAATCCGCAGTTATCTTTGCCAATCACGGGAGATAGCTTCAACTTGGTTTTTAACTGAAGTTGGAGACCTTGGTGATGCGATTGCGATACAGACCATTTGAAATATGACGCAGAGCCGATTCAATGGAAGTAATAATTTCCGAAGGACTGCGGAAGGCGTGCATTTACTTATCTTTCAATTACCACAATGTCCATTTCTTTTTCCATTTTGTCTAAGTCAGCAGCAACTAAATTGAACAAATAATAAGAAGTACATTTCCAAAAGTATCAGTTTCCAAACGCTGAAATGTGAGCCTCCAGTCCAACACATATGTGACAGGAATTTTTGGGGATTACGGCTTCATTCCAAATTGAAAATCTGAAATTATAAATAGGAATGAAACGTTATGTTAAACCAGGCATCATCAATCATCCAGATCCTGAATTTTGGCAACAATATAATTAATGCGTTCGACGAATTTTTCTACTCTCAGCCTCAACGTATCATTTTTTTTGTCTTTGCGTATCATATCCTACTTCCAACTTCACAAATGCTCGATGTTTACAACAACACGAGTTCAAAGTTTTTAAGCTGAATCATGCATGACTAACGCTTGGCTAGACGTTTTTACTACGGTGGACACCTAATTGTCCAACGCATCACAATCTAATTTTTTTGCTCATTATTGCACATCCGTCATCGCCGGAGCACATTTAATGCTTCTGCTCGACCTGCTCTCGTACGTAGATTTGTTATTTATTGCATTACAATATATTTATATCTCAGGTTGTAAGGAGATTCTCAGTATCTCACATCTGACTCAGGTGAGTTACGCTTTATCAATCAAATATCATAACTGCGCATGGTTTCCTATTTCCTGCATCCTTTCCACTAATTAAAGCACATTATATATTCCAATTTAGAACAGCAGATCCTGATAGTGAAGCCATTTCCATTACACATAAATGATTTGCGATAAAGATTTTAAGAAACTGCGAGCTGCAATACGAAATAAGCAAATGCGAAATTGCGAAGCATTTAAAAAAAATAAACTCTTCTTCCTCCATTCTTTCATTTTTCCATAAATTGATTACATTAAAGAAATAACTTACCGTTTTTGGCAGTTAAAAGTTGGACGCTCGTTGAATGTTGAATCTTGGAATTGAGCCGTACCAAACCAAATTAAATTATTCAGAGCCTGGACTAAAATTGCGCACAATGATTCAATAGCGATAGCGGCTAAAACTGACGATATGATCATGTGCGATGTACTTCAACAGCTTTTAATTCCATTATGAATGAGCTTACTCAAAAGGATTTTAACGAGCACTCCACTCTTTAAAGCTAAATGTATTTACATTGCAAACTTTAAGTCTTGCAATACACAAACGAACATCCAATTGCCACAACCAATCTTGAATCTAGGTTGAATGATTTTATTTTATTGAGCTGAAATATTGACTGTTTATCAACAAACAAAGGTAAAAATCAGTCAGTGGTTAGTGGAGTCAGCCGTTTTTTTCGTGTTTCTGTCCATGTATTGGATTGGGTATTATATATTGTTCATCAGAGCAACTGGATGGCACTTTTCACTTTGGGCTCCCATTTGATACTGAACCGTTAAGCTCGCACATTCATCTCATCCTCGAAAGGAAAATGTGTACTTGCTTACGTACGTTCTACTATACACAATGTACGTAAACAAATTCATAGCACCATGCACCAACCAGCAACATGAACAGTATACTTTACTATTACCATCTTCAATCTTTTTACATCAGTATCATATTATACCAAAACCTTGCCTTATATATTGAATCGGAATACTTCTATGCATAAATATATCTATACAAAGTTAGATGGTTGTAAGTTGTAAATGTTATAATACAACATTTGTACTTAGAGTATGCAATGTAGTCAAGTCCCTCGTAGTATCGTAGTGTGATTCATAAAACCTTAAAAGAACTATACACAGTTTGCATAAATGTACTGAAGGTACCAGATATACTTATCTTTGGTTCACCTTTTGTGCAAATGTGTATTGCATTGTAGCGTTTTGGCCCATAATATACACGTAGCGTGTGAGTGTCACTCTGTACAATACAGAGACCATGCTCATGGTCTACTAGTTGTATTGCTTGTGCTTGCTTACTTTCTTTACTTATCTTTATCTTTAAACAAAAGAGGATAAGCAAAAGCAAGAGGGAAGAGTATTATGAATGAGCATGTTATTCAAGTTAAGTAGTTAACTGATGCTCTTCTTATTCTTCTTCTATGGAACTGATGTTAAATTTTGAATGCATAAAAACATATATTCAATCGTGGACTTGAACATGAAAATCAAACAGTCATATCTTCTTTCTTTGTTCAGGACTTTCAGAGCTGGTGTATGGCTTTTTATGTACATCTTTTTCTTTTATGTACATTGTACCGCCAGCAGTGTATTCCGAAGATTGAAGATACAAATAACAAATTGCAGGGCAATATGTTGTTTTTAATTGGATTTCATTAATAAGAATCCAGAATGAAGGTTCGGATTCGGATACCTGAATTGATTTCAGAGACTGTTGTAGGATAGCAATAAGCAAAAAACTTGCATATAAAACTGCAGTATTAGGTTTAGCGAACTTGTCTTTGCTTGAGGGTTTGCCAATGTACAACTTTGAGCCTTTGAGTCCTTGTTTGTCTAGTTGTTAAATGAACCCTTTCCCTTTAGTTCGGTTCATTTCATACATGTATACAGATTCAAAATTGAGTCAGACTGTTTCGGATTAACGTACTTTCATATAGTACTGTACAAAACGAGATATGTCAGTGTCAGATATGATATACGCGAAAAAGAAATGCTCTAATGAGAATAGAAAGTCGGGGTGACAGATTTTTCCGAGAAAGGAGAAATGATTTGCATCGGTCTCATGGAATTCGTATATGGTCGCATGACATATCTCTATTATCATCATTAAAGCTTACAAATGTAACGTTATATGAGAGTACAGATCACACATGCTTGTAAACAGACTAATTTGGTTTTCTAAAATTTCATAATCTATAGAAAATGCTTGGCAGGGTAGCGTTCATTTAATTGAAGTAATTTTATTAAGCAACCCTGATCCTTAGCATCGTTTGGTGAATTCTACCAAACAAACCAAGTAATCTTATTTATTTCAGTTGTACATTGCGAACAACAATCCCTGCCTGCGCCAAGGGCTAACGAGTGATGCCTTCACTTGTCCTTTCTCTTCTTCAAATCTTCAAAAATTGCCCGCAGCCATGCAGTGAAAGCATTTTATAGTTTGCCATAAAAAATACTATGCTTTCAAGAATCTTCATGAGACGAAATTATCTGTCAATTGTGCCCAACGGGACGAGTAAGTCACTAAAATTGACGCACATCAATTTTTTACACTCATTACGCTTCTGATCTTGAATCTGTACTCTCTGCAAGTGATAAATAAAGCTGCCAGTAACAATGTAACGTGTATGCAGTGTGTATGTAATAATATAATGTAGCAAGTAACTATTCCATATTTCACGCTATGTTGCAGTTATATGAATTGAAGAAAGATAGATATGAAGATATGCCCACCATGAAGCATAAATTATGTCTTATACACAACAATAAAATGCACATTCAACATTATGCAGATGCAGAATGTACGAATTCTGGTAATATGTACTTGCATTTTGAGAATATTTTATGAAATTATACAGCAAATTCAAATGCAGCATACGTCGGGTGTCCCATTAAAACCTTCCTTCAGGTTATGGTATTTGACGGTTAAATGTAAACTATGTATTTTAAGTTCTTCGGATAAGAAATCTAATATACAAACCACTCTTCGTCAAGGGTTTTAGGCCTTTTCTTTATTTCCACCATTTTTAACAAACATTTCTCCTTACATTAGAAAAATCGTAACAAGTCAGTGGTTGACCAATTGACCATTATTAATGATTACATTATAATATTCATAATGATATTGCTTGCGTTATGTACGGATTACATGAATTAAATTGCCGATCTTTGCATTACATCGTTTAGGCAAATATAATAAGGTGAATTAAGCGACCTGCGTATGGTGGTTATGCTTTACAGTATACGATGATTAGTGGGTAGCGTAGTAAAATACATGATTACTATTTCAAGTAGTAAGAGCATTAACTTAAAATTCATACGTTAATCATATCAATTGATTCGATTTTTCTTTCCTAAATACGGTCAATCAGTAACCGAATTACAAGAGTCAGGTAAACCTGACCCTAGTACGAGCCCGAGCCCCAAGTGACACGTGCTAATTGAGTGTTTAATATATCGAATAGTATCTTTACGTTACATAAATACCTTACAGAATTTATGTACATTAGAAATACAGTTCAATGAAGTTAAAAGAAAGGAGAGAACTAAAACGCAACGTTGACAGAAATCATCACGAACACTAAGTATGTTTAAAGGACTAGACAACATGGTGCTTAATTTCATCCTTTCTTTAACAGTTGCGGGAGCTTCGTCAGTTACAAATATACAAGTTAAGCTAATGCATTGAAATGACTTTATGATGATGCACAATCATCTCCCCGTGTCACTCATGACACCACTAGATCTGCTTTGGTATAAATCAATCAACATTCACATTCAAAAGTCACTTCGAATTGCATACTCATAACTGCATACATACCTAAAATAAACTGCAAAACATTTGCAAAAATTAAGCTTTACTTCAAGTCCACAAAACTTGCCAAATGTAACAATAAGCATGCAACGATTGAAAATTTTTTATAAGTAAGCCAACAAGAATAATATACATCAGTCAATATTGAATATAAGATCCATAACTCATAATTGTGGCAGTGGCAAGATCAGTGTTTATTGACGTTGTAAAACAAGCGGTAGATTCCACAAGTAGCCAGATTTATTTATGTAACAAAATGTTTATCATGATAATAATTTTGATTGGATCCACACAGAAAATCAGGGAATGATGAGTAATCTACCCCAGTAAAATTCATTGACGCTCAGTATTACCTACGAACGCCAAATGCTCGCATCGCATGCTGTTGCAAATCATTAGAAAGGTGTTTTAAATCTAGATTTTAATATTTACAATTGAAATACGCAACNCCTACGAACGCCAAATGCTCGCATCGCATGCTGTTGCAAATCATTAGAAAGGTGTTTTAAATCTAGATTTTAATATTTACAATTGAAATACGCAACGCAACTACCTCTGCTGAAATATACAGCTTCGAAGCATACATTCGGCTCATCATACGACTGTTATTATGCAAACATTAGTATTTAGTATATACATGAAGAGTAATATTAAACTAATGCATCCGAGAATATCACAGATTTTTTTGTAAATATCAATAACAACTAACTAGCTGGCCTACCACCAGCTAAAATTAATTATTTCTAGATACGTCATGCTGTATGTACATAAAATTCACATGAACATGTTTTTTTGGTTTTATATTATATAATATCATCAAAGATATTCGGACATAGTATAGGTCATATAATACATAACGCGAATCGTCTAGCTTGCTTCATATTGTAGTCTAACCTCTGACCAAATGTGCCTACCAGCAGACACTATAAGTGTAGCGTAACTAGGAATTTAATGTAGGACTACATTACACGTACGACTATTTATTGTGAACCATTGCTTACATCATAGATAATGACTTAGTGTTTCCAATTTCTTTTTTTTTGCTAGACGGTTTTAAAAAGTGTTTATTCGTATGATTACTGGTATTGCGTTATTCAGATTTCAGAATAGATTGTAATCTACAGTCAGCTTGTCTTTTTATCTCTGAACCATAATGATCAATTACTCTTTTTGTTGCATAGAATGTTGATTTTTTGAACACTGAAAGCTAATGGATTCGTTGTTCATATCAGAAAGTGCTTTCATTAAATTGTAACTGCTAGCAGGCCTACTCGTATATCAAGGAAAGCTTGCACGCGCAAAGATTACAGTCATGGAAAGCGAGCCACATGCGGTCACAAAATAGCACTAAGATGATCAGATCGACCCCGCCGATGTACGTAGTACCTGACTACATTCTTAAAGCTATTCATCATCATCATGTGCATCGTAGCATCCTTCCATCTGCGAATTTTAAAACAATAACAATTTTTTACCTAAACATTACACCGTATCAATTAACTATACACAAAAAAACTGACTAAAGTGTGAGCAACACATTCACAATGCCATGATCACCACCATGCAGATAGATGACAGTCCGGCTGGGTGAGGACAGCGAAGTTTCTGCAATGAACTTTAAAAAACTTTACGTTTAGGAAGCAACAACGGTTTGCATTGAGCGTCTTAATAAGGCGTGTCTCCTCTTTTTCCTTCTGGTTTTTTGTATTTCCTATTTTGTTTATATCGATTTCCACCTCGATTTCCACTGTAGTTTGGCTTCAGCGAAGTTCCTCCCGTTCCATTTGAATCTGTACTATACCCTTGTCCACGACTGCTCCCACTACTAGATTTACCTGTAAGGGATTAATATAGTTTTATATGCCTCGACCAACACCACTTTTGACTTTAGAATTTTTTTGCAATTAGAATTACTTACTTGGAGAATGAGGTCTTCTCGGATAGGGTGGTTGGTAAGTAGGGCGTTTGTTTGAGTTAGAGGGGAAATTTTGTGCGTGATTGGAAGAAGCACTTATTGGCCTGGGTCTACTTCCAGTGTTTTCTGATACGCTGGAATTAGAATCTGCCACCGAACCACCATATTGTAACTGCCGTTTGTTAGTTTGGTTTATACTTTCCATTTCCACGGAAGCACCCATAGGAGGAACTACCGATAAAACTTCATCGTCATTTGCATTGTTACTACTTTCTTCTGAAGGTATACAGCGTTTCGCTTGCTCCCTCCCAAGCTCAGTTTCACTGATAGGTGTTACTGGGCTTGTTCGGTCATCAGGATGTTTCCTGTTCATTTTTGACTGAGATAAAGTTACATCGGACGTTTCTTGACAACTTGGGGTTGATATTCCAGGGCTGCTGCGACTTCCCGAACCCCCTTCGCTGGTTGTAGACAAGGACGACAATGAGGTTGAGTCGTTCTCCTTCATTTTATTACTTGAGTCACTAATACCAATTACAATACAGTCTTCATCCTTTCCATGATTTGGAACGTTTTCAACTAGTGGGAGTTGATCCGTTTTCGTTCCGAGATTCTCTATTTCGCCGGGAATAATCGAGTCTGTATGATCTACAAATGCTTCAGCGGGGCTATTACTACTCCGGCTACTTTGACTACTACTTGCAGAGGAACAACTTCCCACTAATTTGGTCCCATTCATTGTTGGGTATGTTGGAGAGACTACGTGATTAACTGGAAACATTGAAATTGGCAAAGGAGGTGGATACATTGGCACGGGTACGATTTTAGGCATTGAATCTTCCGGACTCGGAAAAGTTTCACGAATCCAATTTCGATATTCTATTACATCGTCAGTTATCCGGATAATTCTCCCCAAGATACTGCATGCAAAATAGAATTTCATGAATGTATAACATCTCAAAATCACCATCATTATCAAACTAATAAATACGCATTAGATTAGCACTAAACTAACCTGCACAAGGAAGGGTTATTCAGTCGTGGAAGGCTTGAACTAACGGCTTGACACAATACAATATATGCATACTCAAACGCTTGCTTTACGGCAAGAGCACCATAAGAACTTCTGCCAATGTCATTTCCAGGTGTAAGTGGGTCTTCAATACAGAGTAATGAAGGTCGATGGCCATCAACCATGTCTTTTTGGACCTTTGGAAAACATTAAAGTAATAAATACAGCCTCTTCATGTAAAACTGAAAGTAGTTCTGAAATCACCGTTGTGTATTTTTACCTCATCTTTTGGAACATACGAGCCCCCGTCTTTTACACGAATGCCAGTTTTTAAGTAATTAAAGTGTCTACCATATAACTCAAAAAACTCGATAAGTAATACCCCCAGATTAGCCCTGTAATTACCAGCATTAACTCGTGGATGCAGCTGAAATAAAATAAAACATTCCAGATAGTTTCAAATGCAAATAATAGTCATCATCACTTCATACATTAGGTTAAAAATGTTCTGTTGTCACTTGTCAATACCTGAAGAAAACTGACAGTCATAAGAATGAGAGAGTACGAACTAATCCCACCAGTAAAGACTTCATTGAGATCGCGCTGCAAAAGGAACTGTTTTAAAACCAGAACCAACTTCGGAAGCGCAGGGAAAGCTTTTCTGAATTTCTTTATAAGTTCTGCAGACCGAACACCGTTACTCATATTGAAACTTATGTCAACCTTCACCTCTGTTGCTTTATCCGTAAGTTTGACAATGGGAACCTACAACAGCAATAAATGCGTTTTGGTAATGAGTCAAGATAAAAATGAAAGTTATAGTTAGGAAAATTGGCTATCAGTGTAACTGCTTACAGATGCTCTGTCTAAAACTTTTATGGAACTGGGGTCTGATATGCCTTTCTCCACAAGTTCTGTCTCTAACGTCCGAAGTGGTAATGTATCCCATTTACCGATGACTACAAGATCTATGTCACTATAAAATACAGCGTACACCAATTAATAAGTTACCCCGATATAAAATTGATCTTATGATAGGACGACAGCAAGAGTTTAAAATAATCATTCCCTAATCTCCGTACCTTGTAGGTAAGTATAGCCCCGTCCTAAAGCTTCCAAATATTTCCACTATTGCTTCTGGCCACAGCCCGCTTATCACTTCTTTTATACGGTGGACCACACGAAGGCGTAGATGATGCTCTTCAGGAGTGGGAGACATATAATTGAAAAAGTCTTCTATTTCTTGGTGTAGTCTAAAATTCGAACAGACGTAAAAGATATATAAAATGCAATCAAATTTCAATTAATTAATATAATAAATATTGATTGTAATTGCTTTCCACATACCCTATAATACCTGAACCATATGGAACGTTTGTGTTCAGCCATGGACAGCCTCCTTGATGTGTTAACCTCAGTTTATCATTGATCCCTAGTCCGTACACACGTGCTTTGTTCTCCCCTCTCACCGGCGTAGGGATATGCCCGATTAAATTATGATTCATATTTGATTGAACACCATTCACGGATTTGCCATTAGGGTTATTATTCTGTGGAATGCAGTTGGCGTCTTCGTTTTTATCGGATGTACTTCCATGCATCATAACCATGTGCGACAGCCCGACTTGAGCTTCCCAGATTCGCAACCACATTCGCTGGGCAGGACCGCCTATTTAAAAACAATTACTTTTTAAATAAGAATACTTAGACCACAACATACAACATTAACAACATACAGGAAGGTGAGAAGTAGTAAATCAGTACCTTGCTCAGGAGGAAACCAACCGATCTTAGGATCCATTCATATCTTCCTTTAATTTCCAGTTTGATACAATTTTGTCTTTAGTTCTAAGGCTTGTTGCAACACTCCTTGCTCCCTTAAACCCGTTTTGGTTTATCTCCGACAGTTCTTCCTAAAATAATTAAATACCGACATTTATGAAAACACAAATTCAAGCTTATATAAAATGTGAAATACCAAATTGGAACACTGTTTTTGTAATTGGTAGTAGTAGTGTCAAAAACTATTTTGTTTTCAATATTTCAATGGTTTTAGTTTCATGTGTAATTATTAACTGATTTTTCTGAAATGTATTATTACCCACGGAAGACTTCTAACAATTGTAATCATTTCATTCGGATACAAATTAAAATTCTTCTTCGGTCTAGGTCCCTACCTACACTCCAACATTCAGGCAAAAATTCGGATCCGTCCACAAGTTGTCTAAAGAATCAAACTACGCGTGTGACTGTCAACTGTATAACCTAATACATTAACCGCTTTGGCGTTATCAATCGCACTGTATTAACGTAAATCAGTAACTCAGTAGTATAACTCTTTATGTCAATCACACTGCACTCTGAATGCCGATTCAATACTTTTAAATCTGCTATCTGTAAAATATTTTGCATATAAGATGCAGGTAAGCTATTATTGTTGGTATGCTCAGGGCTCACACGATATTGAATAATATGAAACCCATTTTAACCTAACGAAGGTTTTAATCTAAAGAAGGACAAATTATCGAGGCATAAAGTGCTAGAGAGAAAACACTTGATTAAAAGTCAACGGAATGTTTAAAAAATGAATACAAGTACAGTGAAATGGCCTTTCGTTACTGTGAGTGAGACAATACACAATGCAATAAACCCATATTGAAGTTGAATGAAACCTAATGATTGATGAATGTAATGTAATAATATTAGAAAGTTGTATAATCACCAAAATAACAAATAATCTACAACATTTAGCTCATCTTTAGGTCCCAATATTAATTTTTAGTGAGTGGTGAAAATTTTTTATTTGCAAAAAATAGCAGAATTCCTACTAACAAGTTTCAAGTTTCCATAACGAAGAATTGACTTTATAAGTAACCAGCAAAGCCTGCGACTGCACGCTAAAGCGTGCAGACAGTTTTGAAATTGGGTCTCGAGTAACAGCATCTAGCATTAGAAAATGAGTCTAGCAGCTTCCCCTGATGGAGAATATGAGTCATTTGTTTTAAATTACGATGTAACTTCTTCGGTCGGCCAAGCTAGTTAGGCTAACCTAAGTACTTATGAAAGCTGTTAGTCTCATTGTCGATCAGTGAAATCAGAACTCCAAAATGTTGAATCACGTAAGGCGTACGGCGATTTATAGTTTTTGCCTTTGAAACCACAGACTTCCAACTACACAGCATGCTCATCAAAAAATGTGCCCATTTACCGTTTTCATAAACTTTGACTTTGCAAATTTCGAACATTTCCAACATCTTCACATTTCGAACTGCATGAGATCCCACAA
>JAANSM010001444.1:0-18621 GCA_036850725.1 Orchesella villosa
GTGTTCCAGTGATAACATATAATATTTCTACTACGTGAACGTGATGTAGGCCAAAAATCTCATTTCAAAGCAACGCTTGTCTTCCTCTGACTCACCAAATGGCCAGCCAAAAAAGGCAACCATGTAATAATAAGACGGACACATCTACTTGATATATAAAAACGTAAAAAATGTTATCAACGGATTCAATATTCCCATCCCATCATCATTCCGAAATACAGTTACATACAAAGACATTATTTTTAACATGCTTGTATTTTGTAGGTTGTAGTAAAGTAAGCGAATGCATCCTATAGTGGACCAGTTTCTTTCTACTGCACGTTCGGATAAAAAGGTAGGGAAAAAATTGAAGCAACATTACTGTATAAATAGGAAGGGCTCTATCAATCTCCCCGGGCTAACTACAGGGTTCCTTCAAATAACTGACTGGACCACCCCCAAAATAGATAATCAAGGAACATCTCTATCTCTTTACTCACTCAGCTACACACAAAAAAAACACGGCGATGTTCTGATTCCCTGTCTCCCTGTGTAGAACAACAAAATCTAACAGTTTTAAAAACATCCTTTCTCATGTTGAGATCCTTAATGAAATTGTTAAAGCTTCCTTGGATATATAGTTGTAACTTGTGTGTTGGGTTGTGGGTACCACCAACGTGTACACCTTCATCATTCTATTGTACTCTAAAGTGAAAAATTCGTAGAAAATGTGCAGCATTTGCTGGAGCTGGAACTTTTTGTGTATGCATAACTTAAGCTATATACAATAGAAAAGGTAACAACTGACGACTGCACACATGGACATATTATATGAACAAAATGCTAGTCATAAACTCGTGCATTAAGATATTGAGTAATTTTGTACGTTGTTAGATTGATGGCTTACTTTTATGGGTATCATTACTCTCTTGAGATTCCCCTCAGTTATACCTTGATAGGAAAATCAAGTGGAGAACACATGCTCTATATTATACATATATTTTACATTTCCATGCTTCCAACGCAGCATAATAATAGAAAATTTTAGCTACTTGAATCATGATTGCTTACAAACAAATATAGTAAAAACAATATCCAATTCTGGAGTCTCAACTCCACTCCACTTCTTCTTCACAAGTAATTTGGTAAGCCCACACTGCTTCCCTTTCTTTCAGTCTCCACCGCACTACAAATGATTGTAATTGTATACAACTGCAACTGGGTCTAGAAAAAGTGGCTTTTATCGTGTTAATTGACAGGGAGAAAATTTGAATATCCGCTGAATCCGCTCTGATTCTTCAATGTAGGTCCACATATATTACCATAATAGGTGAATCATTTAAATTTAATCTAATCTCCTTCATCCATACTCCAACCTCCATCTTTTCTATTCCTCCATTATTCTTTTACTCTAATTGTTTTTCATTTAATCAAACTAGTTTATTCACGTGTGTGTATGGTATAATATAAAATTTTACGAGGTAAAGCTATATAGTGTAATGAAAATTAAATTAAAATGGGAGAGATTTGCAATTTGCATCCTATTTTACTTACTGCCCTATTTGATTGCTTGAGGGGTGCATAATTTTTAATATTAAGATGAGCACACAGTGTATAACTAGTATTTTTTCTATTATATCTGAACACGTTCACTTTGGAGGAAATTGCAGACTTCGTTTTTTATATTTAATTTTGTTTGTATTTGTATTATATATGGTAGTAGGAAAAGTTGTCTGCCTGTGAGTCCTAGAACTGTATTGAAAATATTGAGAACTATAAGCAACGCCCTTAGGGTTCGTATCATTATTACACGTCAGCTTTCATGATGACCCGGTTCTCAAAATCTTACTTGAGATGAACGCATGGACGCCCATGTCACAAGAGGAAAACACCTAGCTTTTAGAAAACTCTGCTTAAATAATTGTATTTTCTTTACCCCCGTCGTCTTTTCAAAGTTGACTTTTAGTTTGTTTTTCTACCAAACAAATCATTCAAATAATATTATAGTTTTTACCTTTGAAAACTTTGTAAGTGAACACCATTTCACCTTTTCTACTTTATTTGGTAAAGATCCTTAAGTGAGTTGTTGAGTGCCTTATGCACACACATCTCAAGAGGAATTACGAGATTTATGTTTTTTCATAAAAGTATATCCATCGCATAATTTCCAGCCATAGCCAGTCACGTTGAGCAGGAGAGGAGAGAGATGACCTGAAGAGCAAAACTTTTTTTCTTGGTATTGTTTTCATTCCAAAGTAAAGCTTACATATAATATGCACACATGTACCATGTATACCTTATACAAAGTACGGCTTAAAAATTATTCCTTTCTTTTGTAGAGGGAAAGATTAAGGGTAACTACTTCACTTATGGCTAAAATGTTTTTCTCATTTCCAGTGAAGAGGAGATGATAGGATTAAAAGATTTTGTATGGAAAGCTGGAAAAGTTGACAAGATGAAAACAGTTTTCCATTTGCTCACGTTCCCCCTTCTCTTCCTTGGTCAAGGAATGCTTTAGGAGAGGAGGAGGATGATGATGAAGATGATGTTTATATTTACAAACGAAGTATAAGGATACAGCCTCTTTGACGAATAGATCTTTGATGCGTGTAAGCCGTCAGCATTTTAGAAAGAGAAAAAGAAGACATCATTAACGTTTGGTGTCTTTTTTGTGTAAGGATTTAGGGATTTAGCTTTTGTTCAAAGGTGTCCGTGCTCGTCCCAACTACTAATACAAATCCTGAGAGCCATGGGACAAACAAAAGTATGCCTGAAAGACACCTACCTACCTCTCTACCTTTCTACCTATATAGAGATCATATAGGATTATACATATATTACATAATATCCTTTGTAGTTTTCAACTGGAGAAGATTGGCTGGGGAATGTTCATTGGATTCTTCATTTTTTTCACTTGTGCTTACAACCTTGTAAAAAAAGGTTTGCGGGTAGGTATCATTGTCAAAAGTTATGTGTTCATCTCGTGGGGGTCTTGTTCGTTGGCATACCTAAGCTTTTATTCTCACACACACACCTTGTGGAGTAGAGCATTTATAACAGCAGATGAAAAAAAAGCTCGTAATATGTAAGCTCGACGCCTGATTTCCCTACCCGACTTTTTCGTGTAAAGATTTATATAGACATACATACTTATATATGTATACAAGCTGTTAGAAATGCAGAAAAGTATTTAGCTTTTCTTAGCTTAACCACTGAGAGGCTTTTTTATTAAAGTGTTTAGCGGAGACTGCAAAGGCACTGAATTAGCCAGAAATGATCTCTACTGACATTATTATAGAGGTGGAAGGTCAATTTTAAATTAAGTACATTCTTCACATTATAATGCAAAAGGAAAACGATCCAAGGGGGAAGAAGATCTTGCGTATCGTTGACAGTTTCTTCTTTTTGAATCTCTCCAGTAATCTTATTTCCACTTTTTATATTCACAACTCACAACTTAATCGAGCGGCAACAGAGTTTTTAATAAAATCCAATCATTTCAGACAATCATATCAACAAAACTCCTTATGAATTGGTTTCCAACATAGGGAAAACGTATCCGAAATTCAAAAGTTGAGTCAGTTGCATTCAAATTCAGTCCAATCCATGTATTTTTGTGTCATGTACCAAAAAAAACTTCATCTCCAATTTCCCAAGAGAGTTCCTTTTGCATACGGCAGGAATGGGAACAAAGCCGGCGAAACGAAGAAGTGGGGAAGAAGTACACACTATTCAGAGTGAGTGAAGGTAGAGAGAGATGCATTAAGGAACTTTCAATTGACACAGGAGTTACTTTGATACAATGACTTACTGACAGAAAAGACATCCACTGAGGATTCCGCTCCTGTCAGAAAAGAACAAGTCAAGCGACAAAAATCATGTACAAAGGCGACAAGTCAGCACCAGTTTATCTTGAAAGGAAGGAGTTTTAGTGAAATGCACGATGTATAGCTGAATAGTTCTCGTCTTTATTGAGAAAGGGCCAAAGGTGACTTCAGTAGGCTGGCATGTTTTTGATATCTTTTTCACCAAAGCAAAAAGTGGCAAAGGGACGAATTCTTATAGGGAGATGTGTAAATAAGTAAATAGCTTTTCTGGTGGGCTAACTGACGGCCGGATGACAGCATTAGCTTAAAAGATTCAATTGATTTGTTCACATTTAAAACTCAGGTCATTTCCCTAAAATGTACTGGAAGTGAAAACCCAAAAAACTCAAGCAATAAGGCAAAATGATTTTTATATGTAACAATGAAACGGCTGATCGGAAATGCCATGATCCAGTCAGAATGATTGCTTTTACTGTCAACTTATACATGCACTAAAGAAAAGGCAGAAACCCAAAGCTCATGAATGAAAATGGATACATTTCCATATTATCTACGTACAAATCATATCAAAGTAAAACCTTGGAAGGTCGGGGAGACGTGGAGTGGAGGCAGCATAACGAATTGAAATGATTCACGTACTGACAATCAAAGAAAAATATGTATATTTCTTAATAGCGCATATGTTATGGTGTAACAAACTTGGTCGTGGAATTGACAGGAGGAGATATAGATAAGGTTACCTACATGTTACGCAGCAGTGCTTATAAATTCTCATTCCAATTCCAACGAAGTTTCTAAGAACCTCCAACCAAACTAAGTATACAATTGCTTAGATTGCTTTCGAACACACGAAGCAATGAAGTTGAAGTTTTTTGGTATTAATACTCAGGGTAAAATCTCCAGGTAGTTGGGGGCACACACACACAACTCATTTCTTTCTACTTAAGTTGTTAATAACGCTCTCCACAATGCTGTAGTCATCATTTTAATGATCAACCATGAAAAAGCCCAGGAGTTTTGTGAAAAGAAGCCGTTGACAACAATGAAAAATAATGGTCCATTTGGGAATATATGGGATTTCGGTTAGCTAGCAGCCTACACGTTACCGTTTATATATTCATATATAGGTACGTTTATAGTTTGTAAAAAATCATTGTATTTTTGTGCAAGCATTCTATATATATTCGATTCATCTTATTGATACAGAATTTTAATAGCTCGCTTGCTCCTATCTAGACGGCATCTAAAAATAAAAATGTTTCTTTTTGTACTTAAACTCTCTACATCCTACGGTGTGGTACTGTATTAACGATTTCGAGTAGACAATGAACAAAGGATCAAATCAAACCCTCCTGCAACCAAAACCAAGACACAGATCTGCAAGTAAGGTATATAATGCTGTGTGGAGTTTTACAACGTTTTTTAGAGGAGATATCAGAAGATTAAAGGATTTTTAATGTGCCATGAAAAATATATGAAACTCTTCTAACCCAGGCTTAAATAATGAAATAAGTTCACCCATTTCCGTGTTCTCTAACAGTTTATACCAACTCCTCTCCACATATTTCCGTCATGGAGCAGCCTGGAGTAAAATTTTATGTAATTTCTAATAATTCAATGCCATGATCGTTTTATGCCGCTGGCATGTCTAAATGCAATATTTTGATTAAGCGCGTTTAATTTCTTTTACACCGAAACGTTACGTGAATATTTAGATTCGTATTTTTGTGTCAATGTTTGCCTCTATCTATTTGTTACTTTCAAATTTAAAATGCAAGTTGATCACATCACATCACAACAGCTTTAATCATGTGACAAATGACCTGCAATGTGAGAGATGAACTTTTGAGGTCAATACCTCCATGCAGTTTGCAGTTCTGCTGTATTTTTGCGAACGAGGGCTAGGCTTCCCAATTTTTTTTGTACTTTTTAACTTTTCGTGTTCATCGTGTTCGCTTTCAATCACCAGATTGAAAAACGGTGTTGTGGACGTACTTATACTCTCATATATGATCACAAAATAACGCGTAATATATATAATCCACATAATAGAATAGTTTCATACGATCGTGTGTGCTATATTACAAGTTTATATGGCAAACTGTCAGGTTTCAATTGTAGACCATGGTCATTGCCACTGGCTTCTGCTAATCCATAGTTGGCATTTATAGAAAGATTGGATAAATTGGTATGTATTCATCCATATAACTTTTATACATTCACATAAAAAACTACACACACAATACATGCAAAATATATGTGCTCACTCTACACTATAAATTTCGCATCATGTGGTAGCGCTGGCACGTACACAAATTCCTTGTATTTTAGTACGTGACCAAAAAAAATGAAAACTGACCAAAAGCTCTGCATCTCTCGTTTATGTGGGCTATATAAGCTATACCTTCATTTTTTTGAAAAGCTGTCATTACAAAGCTCATGCTCACACACGTCGAATTAGGGAAAATGAGCAGTTTATGAAAATTACTGGTACCTGCTTCCCATTCAATAGCACTGGAATCTAGGAGATGTATGATACTGTGCTTAATCCGACAATGAGCCATCATATCATATCATGACAATATAATACGTTGGATGGAGTTTATATAGAATAGTAATGACTGCAAAAAAACACTAAAATACGTATCTGCAAGGAGTACGAAAAAGTATAAACGTAACATAGATGGGAGGTACTCCTAAGCCCGAAAACGTAAACGATATTATTTTATTCTATGCAAGAATGACCGTAGTAATGAGGAATGACAAAATATAGGATTTTGTGTTTTAGATGGACACATTTTTAGATGAAACTTGGGATACTCACTCACAGTGACTGATAGCATATAAAAAGGATATTCAGCTTCCGTTGGTCTTGGTCGTCCTCGACTCAAGCAGAGCATGAGTAATAATAATATCGTAATACCAGCAGAATTCTCTCGTGATCATGATGATGATGATGATACCTTCCATTTCCATCTTTGTATGGTCTGATAATACTTTTAGGTTTACGTTACGCAGCATGCCCATTCTACTTTTCTGCTACTTCCATTACTTACATTTTATGTACGATGTTACGTGATTTTTATTGTTGTGACAGTAGAAAAAAATGAAAAATGGGAAAATATCCTCTGGTCTTGCCATATGCTTTTACAATGTTTTTTTCCATATATATGTTAGAACGTGCATGCATGATGCCATGTGAATTCATCAGAGTTGTGAAGATAAGTATAATATGAGGGAGGAAGTAGAAAAAGAAGTTTTTGGTAATTTTCACGGTCTCTTATCCATGCAGCGTCGTATTTCGCGTTCTGTTCCAAGCCAATAACCGCACGATGATGCAGGAGTATATGGATGCCTATATGTTATATGTATATGTTTTGTGCGAGCTACTTTATGTTGGTTACTTGATGGAGCTCATGAATCATAACTTGAGCAATCTGAGATCTGGAATCTCTCTTGACGATCTTTAGTGTAGAACAGCAACGAAAAAAAGTGCACACAACGAGGCACGAGCAATAATATTATAATCAAATGAATCCACATTCCCTTTTCTTGTATATTATGTTTTATGTATGATTATACTTAGAATGAACGTATATGTAATGCACTTAATATGCATGGAATGAGTATGAATTCCTTATTTTGTGAGGTATCAAAGCATCATCAAAGGAGATCCCGTGTAAACTCCGACGCTTACGCTCGTTAGCAAAAGAAAACAAAATGGAGAGTCAAATTTCTTCTTACAAATATGAATAGGAGAGTAGTTCCAGAAGCAACTTGAGAAAGAGAGAGAGCTGCTTATAAAATATGTAAAAACTTTTAACCTCATTCATATCTTCCTTCCAGCACCAAAAGCCGGGCATGGTTGTGACTTGCGAGCGGTGAAGGAAGGAAGGAAAGCAAAAGATGCGTTTTTTGTCAGTATGCAGAGAAGAAGAGGTAGCACCTAAAACTGCAAAGCAGCTAAAAGAATATTACACGGGGCTCAGCTCGTAGTCGTGTATCATATTATTAATGGTAGGAACACGTCTCTCGACGAAACAACACACATATAAATACATACCTTTCAAATATATTGCGTTTTCCCTTTAACATACTCGCACCCCTTTTTAAATATCTCATTTAGATTGCATCTAATATGGTGTGTCAAGGGACTTTCTGCTTGCTATACTACTACTTTAATGCTTCCTAAGGAAAAAGAGTTTTTAGTGCAGTAGCGCAAAGAAAAAGTCAAAACCGGCAAAAAAGGAGCCTTCCCAACACATTCCCCTCTTCTCTCCCTTTATTCCATCTTCTATCTCTCAATGCGCTTTGCACTTTGGAAAAGGGTTATCAAAAGGCGGTGGAGGAGGAGATGAAGCGATGTTAAGATTGTGATATTGCTTCTTCTGATGCCATTTTTAGGACTGAAGTAAGCCACTTATTCCTCCGTTTGCTGTCTCCTTCCCGACTCTTTGTGGTTGTGAGAATGGAAATTGAATTCTTTTTTTTTCAAATAGAGTACACATAGTATATATATAGGAACTACAAGTGAGTGAATAGAATGAGAGGAGCCATTATTACCATCAGTAGCGACAGCGCTCTCGATACGAGTGAGTTGAAATATAATTCTTGAAATAAAAAAAAGTAAGGAAGCACGTACAATATATCAATGAAATCACTAGTATAACGACATCGGTTGCATCTTCCTCAATCCAAAATCTAAATCCACATGGTATAGTACAGTGTACTATGCGTAGAATTCTGTTTTATCTATCAGTAAACTATCCGCAAATTCAGCATTTTCATTCACTTTTATTCCTTTTCCTGCTGAATGCTTAAGTCTTAGCATTCCTATCACCATGTCTCATCTCCCCGCTCATGACTTTGACAATGAAAACGAAAAATGGAGACAAAAGTAAGTAAAAACTTTTATTCCTTTTCCTGCTGAATGCTTAAGTCTTAGCATTCCTATCACCATGTCTCATCTCCCCGCTCATGACTTTGACAATGAAAACGAAAAATGGAGACAAAAGGAAGTAAAAAGGAGGAAAAAATCAATATTATTATTATATCTCGAACTCGAATCTCATCACTCACAAAGTCAGCATCACTAACAGCCAACAAGATAACATTAGCATTCCTGAATGAGAAGGAGACAATGATCAGAAACACATCAGATTAAAAGAAATGTGGAGAATTGTCGTGATAGCGTGAAAAATCGAGCAACCCATTTCGACAAATAAGGCCAATGGAAAATAAATGAGAAAGAGACAATGATCAGAAACACATCAGATTAAAAGAAATGTGGAGAATTGTCGTGATAGCGTGAAAAATCGAGCAACCCATTTCGACAAATAAGGCCAATGGAAAATGTTTTAATCAGCGTTGCATTCCATACCCCTCCCGGTTTTGAAGATAAGTTTGTAGTTTTGAGTAGTCGTAAATCTTATTCGATTGAAATCAACTGATCTGATATGATCCCAATAATAGCAAATCCAAACTTGGATATAAATGTGCTGTACTGTATCTTCTTGATGGAAATGCAAGAGTGATAAAAAATTTGAAATAAATGAAAAATGTGATCCTCCTCCATCATGATAGGAATGGAGCTGCACTTCGCTTCAATTTAACAAGAAGTGTTGGGCTGGATAAATTATTTAGAAGAATCATGAGAAATGACACGAAGTGTAGAATAAAAAAGATTAAGATAATAATAGCCCATGTGCACATAAGCAACAAATGTATTTTGCGCTGCATCAGCATCAAGTTCTTAATCATCTTCCATCTCATCACACCTCCAAAGATGACATTGAATAACAAAAAAAGAGTTGTATTTTTGATATTTCAACGCTTGTTTCGTTTGGTGATATAATTGACGATAAGTTTGACTATAAAGTGAGTCACTGAATAGCGTGATAATATATGTTATGCTGACTCGTCACTGTTTTTGTTTGTAAATGCTTAATGAGGGGACAAGAAAAATATTTTTCATGATAATATGAAAGCAATCGTTTCAACCATTATTCAGCCCAACATCAGTTAACAAACATCCAACAAAGTTTGAATCTCTATTCACAGTTTTCCCATTGAAGCACGCAAGGATCTCCTCTTTGGAGATGCTCTCCTGCTCTCGTATGGCTTTACTTTTCTAGCCCGTCACATTCATTCTTTCTCGCTATTTCTAAACAACGATCACAAAGCTAGCTTTTGCTTTGACAGTGAAACTCCGAAATGGTTTACGTTTTTAGGAATCAAGTACGTCATCCATAATGTTTTTATATGCATATAATTTTGAAAAACTACAACATAAATTGGACTACGTACTATGTATGTATATATAGCCAGCATGGAATTCGTGCAAGGCAGCAAAGACTCAAAATGCAGAACGAACAATTGGATTTCAGATCCATATTATTAAACGAGGCAGAGAGGGTGGATCCGCTTTGGAGCAGTAAGAGAAAAAAATGCATGAATGTGACATTTTTCAACTCTTTTTTTGTGTATCTCTCGTTTCTTCACTGCTTTTGTATCCAGAGACACTCCAACCAGATCCAGCATTTGTTCCTTATTATATACATTTATATACTTTTTTATATGTTCCACTTCAGTATTTGGATGCACTTCTTGACTAACTGAAGGTGGATTTCGGAAAACCCATTTGATAATGCAATGCTATTATCCCATAAGGGACACTATATACCTTTGGGTATGTCGTCTGTCACAAAAGTTGCAACTGAGAGCATTATTAATGTAGCATACACCTGCTGTACTTCAAGTATATATGAGAGTACCAGGTTTGGTACTGGTGACTGGATGTGGTGCATGCTCATGATGAGTAACGCACGTAATTTTTTTGCTCCCAATGTTTTATTGTTAGCAGACGAGCATCTGAAAGACAAAAGGTGCTTTGTAATTCAGGATAATGAGATGAGAAGCTGTAAAAGGTTTGAATGTAATGTTGATCAAATCCAAGTTTAGCATTTACGAATCACACACGTTTGTGGTTGGATTTGGATTTTGTTGCAAGTGTTTTGAAAGAATGACTTATACGTTTCATAGTTTCATATTTAAGTACGTCTATGTAAAATGTGTACCTTGTCTAAAGTGGAAGAAATTCAGACATTATTATCAAAACATTCATTTCCTGCTCCTCCAGAATATTTAAGACCCGTGACGAAGTTGATGACTATGGTTTTCAAAGCCATGTACTCATGCAATGTGTCACATCTATTAAACATTATTGTCTTGCATGTGCAACATTCAATTGATAAACGTGTGCAGAGAAGCAATTGAATTGAAAGCAACACACCATATGTCAAGCATAAAACTGCTGAAAGCAAAAAGAAAAATGTTTTTCTCAATTTATCAACTGAATGGAAGCGGAAGACCTAAGTACACATTCAACATTGCTGGAAATTCTTTTCTAACAAAATCTAAGGTTATATTTGGTATTAGATTATATATTATCCTTGAATTATTATGGTATTGTGAGTTTCAATTCGTATTTTTACGAGTGTACAGCCTACAAGCATTTGTATATAGTAACTTTAATTCAAAATAAATGACTGAAGTCTCCATCCGCATCCCTTCAAACCATTTGTAATTCCATTCATGAATAAAGTAGTCAATTTTCTTGTACTTCAAATGCCAACCCCTACAAATAACTCTTTTTCTACCTTAATACACTCGTAAACATCAAGAAAGAATTTTTCCACAAAAAAAGTTTTTATGAGCATCTCAAAACTCGGCACACGTAACATAATATATATATACATATATATAACCTAAACCTTATAGAAATATACAATACGCAAGTACAATATTAAGAACTAATCTTTTTTGTGGCCAGTACACTGGAAAACGTATAAGAAATTATACAAAAAAACACAACCCACAGACAACAATAACAGAAAATCTTCAAAGATGCGGGTTAGCAGCCATCTATTCTCTTCCCCAGTTTCCATTCTATTCCATATTATTGCAGTTTGCAGTGCTTCTTTTGAACGGAAATATTGTGGAAAATCTATCTCTGTACAACTGTTATGGAAGTAATTCTAGAGTTATAGGTGCCACTAAACTCAAAGCCTTCTGCTGTAATAACCTAACAAAGCAGTAAATCTCTGGACTCAGTTTTTTTATCTCTGTGAGATTTTTTTATTTTCTATCTGTACACAATGATTTATATCTCTCCATCTACCTTATATATTCCCTACTCACAAACTCATAATAACTTATTTACTCATACTAAGTATTATTGCCCCGAATCTTTGAAGGGGAGAAAAATTTAGTGTTGTGAAGGTAAAGGTAAGCAGTGTGGTTTGGTATTAGAAGAAGTACTGGTTTACACGCTCATTTTTTATCTCTTTTTGCTTTCAAAAAATGAAGGGTTTGGGTTTGGACCCGTAAAGAAACCGTTTATACCAGAGCTCAGATAGAGTCATCAAATCACGTTAGGGTTTCAATCGTTTCGTCAAGCTAGGTTTATGACGACTACCCCAATTTTGGTCGCTTATCTCCAGCTTATATGTTCAACAAAAGGTGGAAAAAATCTTTTCCCTGAATTGAGACATTAAGAAGAAAGAGAAATGTTCATTATTTACCTGTCAAGATGNTATGTTCAACAAAAGGTGGAAAAAATCTTTTCCCTGAATTGAGACATTAAGAAGAAAGAGAAATGTTCATTATTTACCTGTCAAGATGTATAAATGTATTAGCTAGATATTTTATTCTGTTGTGCTTATGCTTAACTAACTAAAGTAGCCACAAGAAGTTAATGGAACAAACTAAAGAAGTTCCTGTTCACAAGTCGACACACAATCTATGTAAGCGATTTACATTTTGGAAACAGCCGCTAAGGTTTATAATTCAGAAGTCCATATGCTACTCTAAGGAGCTGGAAAGGAGGAAGATTTATTTCCAGAGGGATAACGAATTGAATACTTCCTTCCTGAACTTTATGAGGAGTTAGGAAAATCTGGTGTGTATACGTACAGATTCGCAACTCAACTCAGGCCTGACTCAGATGAACGGTAATCGCCAGGAATGAAGGGACGGAATTATATTTACGGTAGGCGGGTGGGCCTTAATGAAGAAATTAAATTGCAATTTCCTTTCGTCTTCACTCACACCAGTCCCTACTTCCTTCACTATTACCAGGGTAGATAAACATATGTATGTATGTATATAGTTTGCAAAAGCACCAAATTAGGTCACACAAGGGAATAATATAGGAGAGTATAGAGTAATGAGTTGTGCAAGATTTTGCCCAATCTTCATCCACGAAAGGGAAGTAAAGTGCCACCTGTGCATTATGAAACCTCTTCACAAAGAAAAGCTCCAAATTCTTTTATTCAAGACTGTTTTCTCCAGTCAGTTGTTGTATTCACTAATTCATTCACTCATCAATATAAAAAAACCACGATGGTGAGCTGAGCACAGCTTGGGTTCACTACAGACTCAGTTTTAGTTCCTTGCTTTTGTAAATGGAAGCGCTAGGGTTCACCTACAAAAGAAACATGACCACGAGTGTCATGTACTATATGTATGTACAAGCATATAAAATAAGTTTGTAACTTGTACAGTTCATACGTATCCTTATAAACTTTGCAAACATCAGCTCAAGACATTCAACATTATATCAGGATTTTTTGCGTTTTCCTTAAGAACACAGAGATGCGATATTATATATGTACTCCAGTGATTGGTCAGGCAGGATAGGCCATAAAGTTCATATATTTAAAGTGGAATATGGTATGTGTGCGTATGTTTGTGGCATTTTGGACCACATGTTTCAAACTCAAGGAGGCATCACAGAAGGTGCAATAATTTATGATTTTCTTCCTATCCATGCTTCCATACACATTTCATCGCCACACATAAATCTAGCTCATGCATGCTTCCATACGAATACTAAGTTTGGATGACTTACTACAAGAGAAGAAAAGTCTGGAGCGTTTGTACTCGCTCACACAAGGAATCACAATGAAATGAAGGAACACTTTTGGAGTAAGTTAAAGGATCTCAAAAATCTTGCTTAAATTCAGCTGACTTAGCAATAACAAGTGTTTGAATAAAGATCATGTTTTTGAAGTCAAGTAAGTATGTACATGTACATGGGTATAATGTTATCATTCCCAGTTTCGGGACCATCTAGGTGTTAGGCCAAAACCATTATTATATACCGAATGGTGGGCGAGTGATTCTCATGTTCCACGTGTCTCTTCTCTTGCCTTCATTCTGTAAATAGATTGAGGCATTCATAGAAGTGCCTCTACTAAGCCCTATGTTTCAAAAGCGGACACAATTAATCTCCCATCCATTTCGCAAATGTAATTCCTTCCTGATTGTGAGAGAGCATTAAAAACCCCAAATAGTATTTTTTCCTGTCTTTTCCCTGAAAATGAAAGTTAGAATTGATGCTAGTGATCATAAAGTGTACAAATGACTCATTTCACAACATAATATTAGTTTGTGAATAATTATTCGCTCGTGCTTCATACAATTCTTCATATTATTTTAGATAGAGATCCTCCTCACAGACAGTGTGCCAGTGAGAGACTCTATTTTGATGAATTATATGTCTTATGCTCGAGTGTAATACCTATGACTATGAGGTAAGATATATACATATTTAAGTATGTATGTATATATAGACATAGGCAAACAATGAGTTAACCCTATGTATATAGAAGCTAATGGAAGCAACCAAAGGGTTAACCATTCGGTGCCATGCAAAATTATATGAACCTCAGAAACCACACACGAGTGGTGGTGGGAAATGATGGGAGTACTTAAAAAAGAAGTGAAAGCGATGACTTTCTTCGTTTCATGACTACCTATATATTTGACTTGTGCTGCCTATATACTTAAAGCTCTGTTTGTAATTTTGCATGTTACCGGATATTAACTCATCAAAATTGTAAATGTATATAATATAATATGGTACATTACGTTCAAAGCTTATAGCATCAATATTAATGCGAGGAAACGAGCAAGCACAAATAATACAGTATATGAGAATTCAAGTGTCGTAGCTTGTTATTGAAGCAGAGGAAGTAGTAGAACAACAGTGACCGACTGAATGAGACTGAAAATTTTTATTCTTTTTTTCTCACATTTTCTCCTTCCTCTGGGAAGTGTTACGTAGCACAATTACATACTTTTTCTTTTTTCTTCTGCTCACTCAACACTAAAAGACTGCAAAAAGTAGCTGACATTAAGTAAGAGCGTAAAATGACTGTGCATCAGCAATATCAGCATCATCACAATTCTTATACTCACTCTTTACTAGCAGCTGGCTAGAGGCGAAAAACTGCAAATGTGCAAATGCGAATCATGGCAATAATCATAACAATAACAATGAAATGCAGTAGCAAGGACTAGAACCTAGCTCAACCTATAACAACGGGGTGACACCATCCATGCACATTAGGAAAACTAGAAGAAGAAGAAGAGCAACCAATTTTCCTAAGAAAACTCCAATCTTATGTCAAGCTGTAGTTCTAACTCGAACTCTCTCTGGAGTTTTGAGAACCATACGCTATTTTATTTATGCATTCGGAATCATAATCTGATTTCCTTTTCTTGCTTGCAGCTTATAAGGCCTGAGTCTGAATGCAAAATTATAAAAAAAAATACAGAATTCGAAACATTTCTTACCTGTTATGAAGAATCCTAGAACCAGGAGTAGCGAGATCCATTGACATCCTTCCATACTTAGTTTCTTTTTAGATTTTGCTCTTCTCTCCAATTCTTTCCAGTAATATATAAATTATGAGTGATCCTAAGATTTCACGTAGGTGTGCTTGAAAACTGTGATAAAGTTAAAGTCGTTTTGTTGACGAAACGATATATCTCTCTAGGTTTCGGCACTGCAAACTTTGGGACAGATATAGTAGTTTTACACAAGCATTAACATCATTTCACTCTGTGAATACTAAAACTCAACTCAGTCACGAATTTTTCATTTCTGAACATCCTCTGCAATTGCTGACATAAGTACACTCATATTCTTCCACTTTTGTAATGAATATCTTCAAAATTTTGTCTATTTCCTCAAAAGGCTAAAATGTTCTTGGGTACATTTATATCATCATATTATATAGCACATGTCAAATGTGTAGATTTCATATGTATGATTATGGATGAAAATATGCCAACTTACTTTTTCTTAATGTTTGATAATTACAATTGTCGTAAATCATATTTTTTTCTTGAATAAGAATAAAAGTATCCGAAAACACGGTCGTGCAATAAAGTTAAGTTGGGGTACTTGAGAAAATGACTAAAGTTTGAGAAACCAAAAAACTTTTTTTCTTTACTCTCCCGCAGAACTAAGAATAATTATGTAGACTCCAAGTTCATGACGATTCGATGACAAGGGATGACACTTGAAATTATACGGAACTGTCACGATAAGTGCCGCACGAAGGGAATAAAATATTGTCACCAGTGTACTTTGGCCCGTCACTACTACTCGAGTAAAAAATGATAATGATGATAGTACAGGTTTAAATACTTCATAAAGAAGCCACCGATTCAAATTGAGACATTGGTTCGTTTGTTATACCTCTCTGCATTTGCATTTGTTTTGCAGATCCTCCTTCAACTCTCCTCTTCGTAATATCTTGATTCGAACAAATAAATATCGGTCTTAAACACGGTTTTCATGTACCTTTGAGTAGTATACTCTATTACTCACCACTTCACAAGCATGATTATAATGTTCTTCAGCTCTTACAGTTTGTTTGGGAGGAGAGACGCAAGGGAACAAACTTAAATACTTCTTCAAAGCTTGAACACGATGAAAGAAGACGCGGACGATAAATCACGAAAAACATAGCATTTGCACGCTGAGTTGCAAGAAGTATCTTTTATGTATGCACGTTTCCGAACAATATTACAGTAGTGAGAGAGAGAGAGCCTTATTGTGGAATGGAAACTTCCTTTATATTGTTTACAATAGCAGTTCTAATGATAATGGAACGAGTTGTCGGCATGCACAAGACGGGAGTTGTGAGCAGAAGAGCACTGTGCAAAAACCTAGTTTGTTGTAAGGAAACACTCATTCAGTTAAAAGAAAATGTCTCTCTCAGCTCTTTTTCAAGATCAGTACAGGAACAAAACAGTATAGATTCCATACAGCAAAAGTGAATCTGCTGCTGCTGAAGTGCTGAGTAAGTTACCCAGAATTATGTGTCACCGTCGGATACTTTTATTACCAACTACCACAAATATTCTGCGCTGATGAGCTGGAGAAAGAAGAATAATTATAATTGTGTCACCTCTCCAACTACCAGCATTTACAATGAACTTCCGAAGCGCATATAAAATAATCCTGTCATTTATCTCTTTCCCACTCTTCTTCCTATTTCAAGTAAGCAACCTGAGTTGATGTGTAATTTACCCTTTGGAGGAAGTTGTATTCAGAGCAGAGTTAATTTTGCCAAAAAAATTATTATGTAACACTGTTTATAAGTAAGACTGAAAAACTGAAGATGCGGCATTAAAATTCAGGCTCCGGCTTCTTCTGGCGAGGACTACTCAAACGTGAGAGTATTACCGTTTCCTTTCCTTCCGAAGGGGAAGTCACTTAAAGAGTTGTGTAATGGAATAGAAAGTCGGTGTTGGGGAGAAGTGAGATTTTCTTTTGGAACCAGTTTCTCCAGAAGTTTTCCTTATTGCTGCTCCACAAAGTAGGTTTGCCAGTAAGTCCAATGTGATGTCCAACGATGAAATTATACTGCTAAGTACTTAATTAATGTTAAGACAGTTTAGTTCACCCTTTGTGAATCCAAAAGCACACAGACGCACAAGCAATGACTTTTACAAAATATGAATACTCAAGATATGTAAAGGCAAGAAAAATTGCAAAACTAATACAATAAAACAAGCTATAATATGCCTGCCAAAAAAAAGTTGAAGAATGTTTTTAATTTTCTCAAATTGAAAATTGAACCAGAGTAACTGCAGTACAAGTTTGTATACGCAGTCAAGTTACAGTGGATGAGCAGAATGCATATGACTTGAACGCTGTGGATGACGTAGACGATAGATGTTGCCTCTTCTCATGCAGAAGCAGTACTGGTTCAGAATCTTTGCTTCTCAGTCCTTACCACTATTCACTATTCTGTATTCTAAGCTCAATAACTGAACAGAGTGGTTGCAGGAACTTTAGCAGAGCCTCTACTGCATGCACTAAAGCCCTCGTGAACGGAATCATATTGTTGTACGCAATGTTGAGGTTTGGTGAACGTTATTTTGATGTGAACGTTACGAAGTCTCTGAACTCAAAAATGTATGCATTGCTTTTTGTATGAGCAGGAAACTGATGAGTTTACAAAGGTGTATAAAACGAAAAGCAAACGAGGGTGACCATTGACCATGTGATGTAAAGTGATTGTGATTATGTCACAGAACTATGAGCAGGTAAAAAAATAGTTTGTGATAGGAAAACTGAATCTCCCCACGACCACACTTTAGCTTGGGTGAACTTTCGGTAAGCTCATATTTTTTAAATATGAGAATTCCTTGCGAAATAATATATTCAATTGACCGATAGCACTAACTATAATTAATGATGTGAGTATCATTAACAAATTTTATGCAGTAAAGTTCACACATTTATAGAGAGAATTCTCTATGAATGGGTGGAACGACGAAGCCCTTCGATAACAGAAAGTGCTATCAGTTCATGTGAATGCGAATACTTGTGCTGATTTCATTCTCACGCTGCTGACGACGCTTACTTACGCATTTGTACTATAGACCTGCACAATATACAATTTTATAGCACATAAACAATGAAGTGGTTTCTAGTACAAATGTCTGAAAT
>JAANSM010001445.1:0-18612 GCA_036850725.1 Orchesella villosa
ACCTTACAGCGTACTAGTGGTCGGCCCGTTCTTCGGCTTGCATATCCAAAATATTCATACGCAAAGATAAAGTTGTGAAATCAATGAATATCAATATGGTTTGAACTTTGAACATGAGGAACAGATAACAGCATGAAGAAAACCACCATATTTTAGTTGATTTGACATTAAAAAGAACGTTAATTTATTATTATTTAGATATAAATACAGTTTCACATAAATATGTTTTAGTAATTGTAGATATATATTTTTATCAATAAATATGACATACTGTCATATGCAATGTAATGTACAAATACGTAAAACAATTAACATATGATTTTATTAATTAATGACCAGAAAGTATGTTTAATTATATGTTTTCAGGTAGCATTAGCGATGTAAGATACTTCATTTCATTTTAATTCACACTGGATACTAATTCTATAAGTCTATAGCTCTCATGACATCATATTTAATTAAGATATATTTATAATGGTGTGTAAGGTTTATTGAATTTAATTAATTTATTTGTAATTATTTAATTAAAAGCTCAGTATAAGATTCCGCTTATTTGGGTTACATTCAATAGATGGAGTAAGCATTCGTTTAGTCGTCGAAAAGGCTCATTTCCGCTTGCAAAATAACAGTTTCGTCGGACTTGTCCTTATGACATCCTTCTAGCATTTGGGACTCTGGTACTAATTCGTGTTCTTGATGCTCAGTAGTAATAAATTCGTCAGAGGAGCAAGGTTGCAAAAGTGAAATCGCTGCAGTTGGTAGTGGTAACTTGGGTAATTTCCTCTGTCGTCTAACAAGCCTGAAGTCAGATATAGCAGGATCAGAAAATTCTAATGCACGATGGAATAAGTCCGTCATTGTTTTCTCTCTATCTGACTTACGAGTATGATGTTCTCGATCGTGTCTCCAAAATTTATTTCGAGACTCACCTGCTTGTTCTGACAACATACCAATTGGCAATACAGAAGTTTCAATAACTTCCTTTCCGTGCACTAAAATCTTGTGCAGGGTCACAGGCATGTAAAACCAATTGTACTCAGAAACATACTTTTCCGCTAACGACTTGCAAAATGCACCAAACTTGACAGAATCAATCGGAAGACCACATGACAAAACAACCAGGATAACGTGCAAGCCGTCCAAAAGCCATTTCTCAACGCCAAGGATCTCAGCGAAGACTGCGCGGTACTTGTCTGAGAGGGCTCGGCGTGCTGTATTCCCGTCGTTAGATGTTCCAGAATTTGGTCGTACGATATCAACAAGTAATTTCATTTTTTCTTTCACTTCATCTTGAATTCGTTTTTTTCGGTCTTCAACTATACGAGCCTCGGGAGATGATTGTGAAACCCTCCACTTTCGAACGCGTGGGTCATTCTTATACCCCAAATGCAACAGGAATTCGAGAACTCTGATCCACGCATGAAGAGGGCTAAGTCCATGTTTTGAAATCTCTGCAATTGTTGGCAAAGACTCAACTCGCGCGAGATCATTAAACTGTTTGGCAGTTGCTCCACAGAAAGCGCACCTTAATTGTGAAGGCGTTCCTAGCAATATATTGAGGACTTTTCCATCGATAACTGAGAGGGTAAGCACAGGAGTTGCGATGATGAGGAATCCGTCGGACGTTTTAGCGGTTACATTCACTAGTTCCGAAATCTCGTTATTAACTAAAGCGTTTTCTGTTAGAACTAGATCCTTTGATTCCTTTTTAAACTGTACGCGATGTGGACGACACGATCGATAGGATTGAGGAGAAGGGTTAAGCCAGATGGTCTGTTTCTCGAGAGTTCTAATTCGCAATGGGATGACGGTGGTAGCAAATAGACTATGGTCATCTTTATCACTTTCGGAAAGTGCTTGCTTATAAAGAGACTGTCCAGTGCTTCCATCAAAGCCCCATGACAGCTCAAACGTACAATTCAATGCATTTATTTCATTTCGTTGGCAATACAAGTTGAAAGCGTCGTTATAGGATTCAAGGATTCGGCGAAAAGTGTGATCAATAAGGCTTTGAAGTGGTACTGAGGCAGTTCTGTCTGTAACTTCTAATGGTGCATCCGGATAGCACTGCTTTCGTGCTTCAAGAACTTTCTCATAAGGTGGATAAGGTGACGGTGAATATCCATGTTCCAGCAGTCCTTGTCGCATATCGCAATACGTCGCCTTGGTAAGTTTTCTATCAACAATAAGAGCCAATGCTTCCTCTGGTGTGTAAGGTCTCGGTGGTGCCCCTGCAGCTCGTATGAACGATGCCATCTTAGTGGCTCTTGTAGGTGTAGCTAAGCAGCTGGTAAAAACAAACTCAAAGTCCTTCTTCGCAGCTGACTCTAATTTTTCTCCTCCTGCTCTAACAACTTCAGGAATAACTTTTGTCAGTTTTGACATTGGTTCTCCTACCAACTCAGCCTCTAAGCTTCTTCTAGCTCGCAATTTCTGACGATACCCTAAATCATAACCAACTTGTTAGCATTTCAGACTCTTTACAACTACCGTTGGGCATAAAATGAATCGGTTAGTTTTGAAATTGTCTTACCTAAATCATCATAAGAACGTCGTTCTGTTGCTTTCGGTGGTGGAGTTTCCATTAAAGTTGAAGCTTCTTCTAAAGGCTCCAAATCGGGAGGATTTTCAAGTTGTAACAGTTCATTCAAAATGGTTGCCGGGAAATCGAATTTTTCTTCAAACCATTTCTGATGTTGGGAGAATAGTTTGGTATTTGAGCCCGCCTTTATCCTTTTGGATTCAACAAGACTGCAGAACCTGGATACTGCTTGTGAAAGGATAGACTTTTGATCACTATTAATGTTCTGCCTTATAAATTCGGTTTGCTCCGCAAGAATCATGTCAGTGCGTTCTTGTAAAGGTAAGTCCACAGGCAATATTTTTTTTCCTCTTTCCTTTGCACGTGACAGTAAAATAGTATAGGCGCGGAGTCTTGTCAGTACTGGTTGAGTTTCAAGTCTTGAAACCCCTTCCTCGTCGTCTCTTTGCATTCTGAGCGTCACCCTTCCCGGTCTAGGAGCTGTAGTTCTGTAAGCAATTCTGTGGCTCAGTTCAAATTAAAATTGTAAGTGTTTCTGGAATTAAAAATCAATCACTTTAGTTCAACATTATTATATATTGGTATTACATTTCAGTACATTGTATACTTAAACATTGGAAAATTTCATTTTAATTTAATGATAATGGTGACGATGCTCAGAAAATCTAAGCACCAGACCCTACAAGTATGCTGTAAAGGAGTTTTTGAGCTTATGTGGATTGTGATTTGCAGCCTAAGATGAAGTATGAATAGGGTTTGTGGTAAGGGTATTGATGGGTAATTGAATGATGGAAGATTAAAGGGAATCTAAATCAATACAGAGACAACCTGCCCTTCGGTGCTCAGTTGTCCTGTTTCCATCAGGGGCCTACGGGGGCGGGAGGGAATAAAGCTATCGGAATAGCTAGGGGAGACCAGCCTATGCCAACACTGCAAGACACCCAGCATTACGGCGCTTTCGCATACTGTGGCCTTATTTTCATAAGGAGCTTCGCTACTTGCAAGTGTAGGTTGGTTGCGCCAATCAAGGCCCTACAGCCGTCCTACCAGTTCAACTCACTGAGAACAAACTCAGCTCCCTTGCGGGACTCCTGGCATAGCTGAGCGCAAACAGTGAGGCATAGAACTGGTCGGTTCTACTACCATCGCTGGCACTTCTTGGTGCTTCTTCTTAACCCTTTGTGGGAGAGAAGGTTTGGATTATCCTCTCGACCACCTTTCCAGCCTGGTGGCGTTAGCGGTGCCACCGTGGGTACGGGAGGAAAGGTGGCCCGCAGAGGGTCCGCCTGGCTGCCATACCGAAGGACCCCCGGTCCTTCGGCCGCCTGGCCAGTATGAGTATGGGCACTACTGAGCTAAGGCATCGCCCACCCGCCCAGTAGGCCATACGCCCTAAGCTAACCGTACGATCGCACTCTCGATCACCCCCTCCGCCGTGGCGTGTACAGTGCCACCCTTGTGTATGGGAGAGGGGGCGACTCGACGAGGCATCGTAATACCACTCTGCTAATAGTCACCTGCAAGTCTCTACCCTTTTCTCACCTGGGCTAGGTACCGTCACTTCAACATTCTGGCTTCGACTTGCCACTTCTTTGCAGTAGCTTTGTTACGTGTCACTTCTTCCTTGCTTAGACTTACCACTTCTTTGCAGTAGTTTAAATCTGGCTTTGACTTCAAAGTCTAAGCATTTGCTCGACTCGCTTTTCCTGTAGAATTGTGGTGTCGTCCCAAAAAGATACAATATAATCTTTCTGTAATCTTCTGTATCTCCGTAGGCGTTATGATTGAGGCTTTTTCCTTCGTTTTTACGGGTGTCTGAGGGGGAGTAAACTTTCGATGCTGAATTCGAATCTGTCGACAGATTTCTGCTATGTCCACTCTGGTCAAAAATACGATTACTGTTTCTGTTTTCAGGACTCAGAAACGGCAATTCTCTTTACTTTTGAGTGGGAGCAGGAACTACGTGTTTAATTTAGTATTTCAGTAGATTTTACAACGTTGTATTTTTAATTATGAAATTAAAATTTACATCAAATTAATTGTGTTTATTAGTTTTATTATTAATTAACAACTTATGTCAAAACATATACATTATAGTTTAAATTAGTACATAAGTAATAGCCTTATAGTATTTTGATTAAATATTTAGTCAAACTGTGCTTTAATATATTATCGTTATTTGAATGTTATATGCTTTGGTCACTTAATACAGAAGGTTTAGTATTTATGCTAAATGGATTATTCTTATATATGCAATAGCTATATTGATTTCACAACTTTATCTTTGCGTATGAATATTTTGGATATGCAAGCCGAAGAACGGGCCGACCACTAGTACGCTGTAAGGTAATAGTTAATTGGAACTTACCTGGTGAATCTTAAAAGCTATATAACAACAGTTCCCAACTGAATCCAGCTAGGGTTTTTTTCGTGGATGGTTGGCAATCCCAAAAGGTATCTTTCGACACTTTTAGGTATACTGGATTTTACTTGGCACTCGAGTTATGAAGGGATTTCAAAAAATCAATTAATGTAAATAACTAGAGCACTTTTTAACATTTTGACTTAATTTTTTTTGTAGTAGGTACTTCTCGACATGCTTAATATATAGAGCCATAATACTCCAAAAGGTATCTTTCGACACTTTTAGGTATACTGGATTTTACTTGGCACTCGAGTTATGAAGGGATTTCAAAAAATCAATTAATGTAAATAACTAGAGCACTTTTTAACATTTTAACTTAATTTTTTTTGTAGTAGGTACTTCTCGACATGTTTAATATATAGAGCCATAATACTCCTTGAGTTTTATAATACAACATATTTTTAAAAATTATTTTCGAAATTCGAAACCGAATATAGAGCAAATGTTCAAAAAGCTCTCTCTCAAAGACGAGTTGGAATTTTGACATGCGGTTTTTTTTAATCTGATTGTTTCGGCAAGGCCGCATGGTATAGCTATATAACCTACGATGTCAACTTTTCGGCGCTCTCAGACCACCGTGCATGGTTGTTGCAGTTGCAAGTTGTAATACTAGGCATGTATGTGTATATAAGTTGAATGCTTTTAAGTATATTGAAAGCATTTTGTCAATGCGTACGACGCGTGATGTTGACATTGACTATTAAATAATATCGTATTTTAGATGTTGTTCAATCATCATTTGTTGATGTGTTTGATTATAGGATTAGTTCAAGTTCAATTGTTTGGCCTTCAACTGCAGCCCTGTTGAGAAGAAAGGAAGCATTGGTTTGGGAGACAACTTTATCTTCAAACGGATGGTTGTTGTGAGTTTGTCATTTGTAGTAAAAGAGTTTATTGTTGATTGTAAGTTGGAAGTTGGGATGTATAGTTAATATAATTTCTATTCTCTTCAGTTCAGGTATCACAATGTCGAAAGCGTATGAGGAACGACAAGTAAATGGTCATTGCAAGAAGCGCAGCAATTCCTGTTCATCGAAGGTATCAACCAAGCCAAAAAATGGAATCCGAACTGTGGATAAGACGCCTGGAAAAAAGAAAGTTGTTGAGACGAAAGCGTATGAGGAAAGACAAGTAAATGGTCATTGCAAGAAGCGCAGCAATTCCTGTTCATCGAAGGTATCAACCAAGCCAAAAAATGGAATCCGAACTGTGGATAAGACGCCTGGGAAAAAGAAAGTTGTTGAGAGGAGGAAGATAGTTTATTTTGATGAGATGAGCGAAGATAGTTCTAGTGCAAGCCAAAGTAGTGATGCTGAAGCTGACAGTGATGACAGCACAAACTCTGAAGGTTCGGGTGAAGAAAGCGACTGTTCCACCAGTTCTTTTGAGATTATTGAACCTACCAAAAAGCGTTCGAGAAGTTCTAGCAAGGAGAATGAACAGAAAAGGACGCCGAGGAAGGATTCGTCTCAGGGTTCTCAGGAAGAGGAGGGCGAAGGGGAGGAGTATTCGGTGGAAGAGATTTTGGACATGAAACTCGATAATAATGGAAAGCCGTGGTTTTTCATTAAATGGTGGAATTATGGCAGGTAAGAAATTGAGTAAACACTTTTGTATACAGAGTGTAGTAATATGTTTGCTGTGTGGTGTAATTTATAAATTTTTTGGAAGCTCAAACTAGTAATATTTTGTGTTCTAGCGATGATAATACGTGGGAGCCTATTGAAAACTTGTCGAAGTGTCAAGAAATGGTTGACGAGTTCTTAGAAAGGCGAAAACGGATGAAAGCTCAAGAAGCACGAATGGCTAAAGGTATTTCGGGAAAACGGAAAAGAATGAAAACGACAGGATTAAGCAAAACTGATCATCTTGTCGATGAGCAAAGCATGATGAAAGCGATTGGGGTAAAACCAAGTGACGAGTTAGTGGAAAAGAAAAACATGTTGAAAAAGATTGCGATTGAGATCAAATCGGGTGACGAGTTGGTGGAAAAGAAAAACATGATGAAAACGATTGGGGCAAAATCGGGAGAAGAGTTTGGGGAAAAGAAAAACATGACGAAAACGATTGGGGCAAAATCGGGAGAAGAGTTTGTGGAAAAGAAAAACATGATGAAAACGATTGGAGCAAAATCGGGAGAAGAGTTTGTGGAAAAGCAAAGCACGATGAGAGCCCCAGGATTGAAAGTAATGAATCTCAAAGACTATTCAACTAAAGAAAACCTTTGTAAGAAGGACGCTCACGAACCTGCAAATGGATTATCATCATCATTTCTTCAAAAGTGTGGTTACACATCGGCGAAACTCCAACCCACAGTCAAATTAAACAAAATTGAGCCAACACCACCACCATCCACAACAAAATGTAATGGTAATGTTGAAGACTCGACTTCTGCACAACAATCACAACAAACATTAGAAATTGCAACTATACCACAAGAGCCTTCTATTCCATATAAAGTAAACCCGGATATTGTAGAGTTATCAATTCCTAATGATTTTACACGAATTTTCTACCACGGGAGTCTATATTACTTTAAGATTATAAATGGAGATAAAAGTGACTTTCTTCTGATTGATTATACAAAACCCCTGACTGAGGAGGATGCTGATGATTACTATGTAAGTTATTGTCATATGTTGTTTAACCCGTAGCGAGGATCTATATTTATATAATTAATAGCTTTGAATTCAAATGGTTTTCTATATTTTTTCAGAAATGTGTGGTTACCGAAGATCTTACCGGAAAGGAAGTTAAATTAGTGTACGGTGCTACAAAAAGTGTGGATGGGGATACGTTTTGTCTAGTTCAGTTTGAAGGATACAGTTATATTGAAGTTATACCACCTGAAAATCTCTTCCAAAAGTATCCAGCCTTTAGAAGATTCTTCGAAGTACATTGCCCACACTTGTTTGCTACGGATTCATAACGTTATATCCGCGTAGTGTTCCTAAATCTAAAACAACTCGTCAACAAACTTTTGCGATGGTATTTTCTGTAGTATTTACAGAACAAAAGCTGTTATCTTGTGTTTTTGGTGTTGGGAGTGGAAAATTGTTTATAGTTTTGTGGAATTTCTCATTTTTTTGTAATATACGAGTATTAGGTGTAATTGTTGTATGCGTAGTCCGGCTAGGATTGTATAAATGCAAGTGTAAGCAGGTTGAGAAATAGTTTGTTCTTGACTCGCTGCGCTACTCATATAAAATAGTAGTTGTTTGAAACAAAAACGAGTATGTTATTGATATTAGTATATCATTAAGTTTTATCAAATGTTCGTTAGGAGATCTGGTATCTGGTTCGGTAGCAAATTGTATCTTTTAAAGTTTACAAGAGAGACTGAGACATAGTAGTAACTTTGTACACAACTTGTAACTTTTAGTGGAGAATGACTGAAGTAATGCCACTATATGCGTCTATATATGTTTGTATGATTGTGCTTTTTAAAAGATATCTCTCATGGATTATATTGTACCCAAATATAGTTAAAACCTTTTCGTTTTTCGGTTCATTTAACGTTGTCCGCCGTGTTCCTGGCATGATGTGACTATTATCAAATTAAAAATATATTTTGATACATAGTCTATCGATCTTGACCAGTATTAATTTATGCATATTTACTGTTGGCATTCGAAAATTGGGTAGCCAGAACATTCAGATCAAAGATATTCCGTTCGGATAAACTGGATATCCGCACTAACGTAAGTGTATACCACCCGCATTTATTTGTACTTTGTGCATACACACGTACATATATTCTCATGTTGTATTAAATGGGTATATTTGGTATACCTCTTAGTATGGATGACTCACTATCATCTCACAACACCCCATAATCAACAGCGAACATAAAGTCCTTATAGCAGAAAATGTACATAGTGCATGTGCATAATATTTTGTTTGCAAACATCGTGATATTTTTTCGTTTGTTGTTTGTTGCGGTGCTCAAGAAACTTGAACTGACTGGCGAGTGAATAAAAAGTTTTCGAAGAGAAAACGAATTAGTATTGCCCAAAAGAGATTCTTTCCAGTTTCTAGATTATTTGGGGAAGTCAAGTCATGTCACACATGTAGAAATAACAGTGAAAGTTGAAATTCTGCCATAATCTTTGGTGTTTGGTGTATTCATGATTCAAAAGTGCAACTTTTGGTTTCAGAGATTGAACGTTTTGAATGACTTTGTTACAAGCAAACTTTTAACCTTATCATCATTCCCACCAAGAAATTTATTATTCCACGGAAAGTCGAAGAGTTTCTTCCATTCCAGCTCGGCGATGGCGAATTCAAAGTGGGACTACGTCAAGAAATTCGAGCTGGATGATACATTGTTACCTAACTGCTTTGCTATTGCTCGAATTGATGGAAGAGGTAATATATTATGATAAGATAAATAGTATAAAGTTGAATGAAAGTTGGTTATCCGTAAAATATTGATTAACACGAAATAATTGTAGTGGTTTGCCATTTATAATTCATTCATGCCATGCTGTCATGTTTCAGGGTTTCATAGACTTGCTAAAAAACATAATTGGACAAGACCAAACGATATTCGTGCCTTGAAATTGATGAATAAGGCTGCCAAATGTGTGATGGAAGATTTTGATGATGCAGTGTTAGCATATGGACAGAGTGACGAGTACTCCTTTCTTTTCAGGAGAGAGGCAGAGGTTCGAAAAAAATTATGTTAATCGTTATGCGTGAAGTTGGAAGTGTAACCCGATTGTTTGATTGCATGTCTAAATGAATATGTTTTTAAAATCTTAATTGCAGGTATTCCAAAGAAGATCAGCCAAGATCATCACCAATTTAGTTTCCAAATTTTCCTCCGCATTTACTTACTACTGGCCGTCCTACTTTCCAGACGTAAAACTTCAATATCCACCTTCCTTTGATGGAAGGATTGTGCTTTATCCTACTGATCGGAATCTCAGAGACTATTTATGTTGGCGTCAAGCGGATTGTCACATTAACAATTTGTATAACACAACATTTTGGGCTTTAGTTCAACAAGGAGGGATGAACCAATAATGATGTAAAATATTTACGATATTTGTATTTTCAACTATTTTCATGTATTTCATTTGAAGAATTAGTGGCTGACGTAATTTTTATTATTTTATACTTTTTGATTTCTTAGGCGCAACAAAGACTTTCAGGAACACTTTCAGGTGATAAAAACGAAATCTTATTTTCTCAATTCGGAATTAACTACAACAGTGAGCCTGAGATTTAAATTTTATTATTTTATACTTTTTGATTTCTTAGGCGCAACAAAGACTTTCAGGAACACTTTCAGGTGATAAAAACGAAATCTTATTTTCTCAATTCGGAATTAACTACAATAGTGAGCCAGAGATTTACCGTAAAGGGACAGTGATGGTGAAGAAAGCGAGACCTCAAAAAGTTTCAAGGAAAGCGTACATAAAGCAGAAACAAGAAAATGCAGCAACCGGAAATGCAGATGCGGATGAAGAAGACTACATTATGGAAATGTATTGTGATATAATTGGAAATAAATTTTGGAGCGACTACCCACATTTACTAGGAAATAGCAATGCTAGCCCTGCAGATAAAAGTAAAAGCAAAGACAAAGTAGATATTCCCACTGGTGATGACAAATCTGAGCAAAAGTGTGGACAATAAAAGAACAAAAGAAGTACGTTTTCATTTGCTTTTGTTTGAGATATTTTATTAAAACGTCAGATTAATCATTGTCTGTTACATAAGAATCTCCAATCATGGTATTAGGTAATATCTTGCTTTACTTGAGTAGTATCCTTAATGATTTCTTTTAAAGTGAAGGAACTTTCAAGTTAAATTAGCATTAGGAATCATGTAAAAAGCTTGTGCAAATGTATGAATATGTCAGCGATTTCGCATGATTCATAAAATGTTTCTACTATGGCCAAAATCAAAGTATATTGTGAGACACCGACTACAGCACATAGTTATCCAGTTACGTAACACATGCCCTTTCAACAAGATATTCCTTTATTGCAAACCATGCAATATGCAAGCTTAAAGCATATATTATTGTTCCAAAAACGAAAAGGGTGTATGCAGAAAGAAAACCATGTATGGTAAATGCATAGGTACATTTCTACACAAAACGCCGGGCGTAAAGCCATTATCATTATGGACCACAGAACTGCTTTGGTTTGGACCTTCCGTTTCTGCATAAAGCATTATATATATTGCTACTCCGTTTGGTTACAGAATTCCATGTATTACAAGCTCACTGTAAACTGAACATATTCCTCCGACTCTTGACTCTACACTTTTGACTTTTCATGTTTCATGTAAAATTCATAAGCTAAAACTATACTGCATCAAAAGATATGTACTGGACTAGTTTATATTGTATATATCTGATTTTATAATACCATACCTAAGCAAGCTTTTTAATGCATAATATTCGACTATGTGTAAATGTACACAGTTGGAGTTGTGGATGTGGTATAGTGTTATTTCCCGGATGGGCCCGGCTCTCTCTGTGTGAATTCTGCCTACGATTAGGGAATACAAAGCAGAATGGAACTGTATCTCTGCCATTCCTACTAAAAACTAATATACGATATATATATGTGATGTGGATGTTTTATCGTATTCCTTTCGTATGTAGGTATGTAGTAATGTAAGTATCATGCCATGATTATGATAATGTTTACTCATCCTTTTTCATCTAAAAGAGCTTGAACCATGCACACAACCAACAACCAAAAGATGCATTTAGCATTTACTATCATATCCGATACCTCCTGCATTGAGACTCAGACCTGAGCTGAATGAGTCGTTCTCGTTCTTCCATATAAAATCTCCTACCATCTCTACCTCTATAACCTACAACCTACTCCTTGTGGTGAAGTGTCACATCACGTCAAGTGTTTATAAGCTAAAAGCTTATATACAGAAAAGACGACTCATTCACAACTCCATATAAAATATATATAGGTATATTGTGTATCTATATGCCTTATTGTTGAATTTGGTTTGGTTAAACCCTTCTTTCCGATCGGCACAAGTTTTCCTTATACTTCAGCAATTGTCAATAGTGTCGAGGTAGGTTGTAGAGGTAAGTACTTCTTAGGATAAATTAAATTTGTAATGTAAATGTGATTAAGATTTTTTAAGGGATTTTAAGTTATAGAGAAATTACGATTGTGTGTACTGATCCGGAGTATTAATATAACTTTCTTTGCATTGTGTGTGTCCTATAGATTTGTGTGTGGAGAAGAAGAATTCCATTGAATGGATGTGAAATTCCGGCTGTCCGGGATTTTCCAGCAGCAGCGTTTCCGTTCCGGTTTTCCGGGAGTAAATCTGTGTACGTGAAAGAATAATATATAGGGCTTTTAAGAAGGAAAGAAAAAGGAGGTTGAAGGTGCGGAAAAGGATTTTTCTTCACACTGCCATCAGCTAAATTGCTGCAAAGCTTGTGAATTATAAATTCACTTGGAACCTGGTGTACTCAACAAAGTGAAAGCTTATTAATTAAGTTACTACTTACCTGAGAAAGGCCTTAGTATTCATTAAAATACTCGGTTGAAATGGCTGGGAGACTTCCAGCTTGTGTAATTGATGTGGGGACGGGGTAAGTACATTTTTAAACTGATAGATATTCTTTTTGATACTTTCTCTATATTGTAATAGCACATCAATAACGTTATATTGCTTTTACTTAGGTATACTAAACTGGGGTTTGCTGGAAATAAGGAACCCCAGTTTATTTTCCCATCTGCAATTGCAATCAAAGAGTCTGCCAAAATCGGCGATCAGAATGCAAGAAGACTTACGAAAGGAGTTGAAGATTTGGACTTTTATATTGGAGATGAAGCCTTTGAAAATCCTGGTTATGCTGTTAAAGTAAGCGGTTAAGTTGTGTACTGGTGGTGGGTGTATAAAAATTGAAATTGATTTAAAACGGTAATTTTTGTTTTCTGTAGTACCCGGTGCGACATGGAATTGTGGAAGATTGGGATTTAATGGAGAAATTCCTGGAACAATGTATTTTCAAGTACCTCCGAGCTGAACCAGAGGATCACTACTTTTTACTTACTGAGCCCCCACTTAACACACCGGAAAACAGGGAGTACACAGCTGGTATGTAGTGAACGAAAGAAAAAATGTTACATTACGTGCTCATTACAAAGACTTGCAACAATAATATGATTTAATGATGTACTTGTGTAGAAATTATGTTCGAGTCGTTTAACGCGCCTGGACTTTACATAGCAGTACAAGCTGTCCTTGCTTTAGCTGCATCGTGGGCGTCTAGACCGATGGAAGAACGAACGCTTACGGGTATAGTCATTGACAGTGGAGATGGTGTTACCCACGTCATTCCAGTGGTTAGTGATATTTTCTACTTTCTAAACTAGTTTTCATGGCAATGAGAATGATTCTCAGAGAATCAGTTGTGGTCATGAATGATGTATGATATAGATAATTCTCATTCTCTGTTTCTCATTCAGATAAGTAATTCTCAATTTTCTTATTTACAGGCTGAGGGATATGTAATTGGAAGTTGTATAAAGCACATTCCCATAGCTGGCCGTAACATAACTTACTTTATTCAATCCCTTCTTCGTGAGAGAGAAGTTGGTATTCCGCCAGAACAGTCATTAGAAACTGCGAAAGCAATCAAAGAGCGATTTTGTTACATTTGTCCTGACATCGCGAAGGAATTTGCAAAGTATGATACTGATCCTGCCAAGTGGATCAAGAAGTTTGACGGCGTCAACAGTGTCACCAAACAGCCTTTCTCAGTTGATGTAGGCTATGAGAGGTTTATGGGACCTGAAATATTTTTCCAGCCTGAGGTAATTCAATTCTGCTGTTAATAGTGTGGTGTTGGGTGTAATCTGAGCACTTTTTGGGTGTGAACATTGAGACCGTTGTGGCGGTTGTGGGATGTGGGAACCATCTCTTCACTCCTCTTCTACCTTATATTTTTACAGTTTGCCAACCCTGACTTCGTGACGCCTATATCAGAAATTGTGGATAATGTGATACAAAGTTGCCCAATTGATGTACGACGACCTTTGTACCAAAGTGTGGTTTTATCGGGGGGCTCTACTATGTTCCGTGACTTTGGCCGAAGACTGCAACGTGACATTAAACGCCTTGTAGATGGTCGACTTAAATTGAGTGAATCTTTAAGTGGTGGCAGAATTAAGGTTTGTAAAAGGAAATGATAGTGAAAATGAATTGATTTCAGTAAATATTCCTTGACTAACAAAATTTTCCTAAACACATTGCAGCCGAAAGCTATTGACGTTCAAGTTATTTCGCATCACATGCAAAGATATGCCGTATGGTTTGGAGGGAGTATGTTAGCCTCAACTGTAAGTTTTAAATTCAAATTCAGCAAGCTTTATTCATTTTATTGTAAAAAATATTTGTTATATTTTGTTTTATTTCCGTTCTTTAGCCTGAATTTTATCAAGTCTGTCACACCAAAGCGGCCTATGAAGAATACGGACCGAGTATTTGTCGTCACAACCCCGTGTTTGGAAATATGACGTGATTTCATGCGTTGACTAGCAATCAGCGTGCTCAAATGATAGATTCACTTCTATCCTACCTTCTTATAAACATTTTAATTAGAGTTACTACTCTAAAAATATATGATTTAAAAAGAAAAGTTTACAATAATGTCTGCAACCCACATTCAAAAATGGAACTGTATAATTATGAGTATTTGCCTAAAAATAGAGGCTAGAATATGGACATGAAGCTGATAAATGAGCACAAATATTTCGTGTATTTCTAATTTATATTTATTATCTATGTGTATTATAACTTTGTACTTTGCCAACATAAAAGCTATTCAGGAGCTGGCTTTAAAGCTTCAAATGTTATCTGTATATATATTAGTACCTTCTGAGTTTAAGTTTGTTTCTAAAATATTATTGTAAAAATGTGCATTCCTCTGTTATTTCCACCTTCTTTACTTTACCGTAACCTTAATAATACTAAATAGTTCTAAGATTTTCTACATCCATCATGTATGTTGAGAATGCATGTCGGCTATGAAACTGCCCGTTTTAAATGAATGGTTTTTGTGTGAGAAATCCTAAAAACATTTCGACGAAACATTCAACCATTTCTACATCTTTGTACACTGTTGTCGTATGAGCGTGTCAGAAAACTGTAGATAAGTAAAAGTAGATAATAGATCACACACATACTTTATATATAACTATACCGTACCTCTGTCTAGATTTAGTTTGAGTGTATCAATGTACGTATATCTTTACTTAACTTACATACATATGAATGAGCTCCCAAAAAATCTCTATGTAATTAATTCTTCATCATCATCATCCTTCCTCCTGTCGAATGAAGTATCAGGGAAGTCAATCATTAAAAGCAACGAACATGATATGAAACGATTCTGGCACAGTTTAAAATATCAATGTGAAAGCAAGGCTGTTGGTATCACCTAGACTGGAAATGACTGGAATGCAAAGATATACTATTTAATATTCGTCTTCCGTGGGACTTCTATACTATACCATACTCTGGCTGTTGTTGTCTGTCTATATTAAGTTGAAATTAATATGGAATCCTAATTAATCGTATGATATACCTAAATGTGTATAATATAAATGCATGCATTATGAGTCATGTAATAATGTGTAAAACCACAAGACAAATCTTAATAAAATATTAAACCTTTTATATGCTTCGACTTTCGACGCTGTTCACTCCTAAAATATGTTTTCTTAACGTGTTTATGTAATGATATAAATATAAATTGATGCAAAACATAATTTAATTTATGAGCATGACAAAGAACAAAACACTTCTTGAGCTTTAAGAGCAAACTCTCAGCTTTGTTTGGTCAAAATTGTAGTTTATTCGTTCTAAACGGTCGCTATCGATTTGTCACTTATTATTTAGAGTGGAACACTTAAGACATGAAATACAACACTTTATAGTATAGGTTTCCTTTCCCCGATTTCATTTCAGTCCAACAGGCAGGTAGTTAGGTAGTAGGAGAGAAAACGTGTTTGCTACAATAGTTTTTTTTTTGTTTTTTAATACCTTCCAGGTACAGATTGATCCAATACATACTCGAGGGAACACTTAGGATTACGAGGTACTTTTAATGTTTCCATAAAGCGTTGTTTTTATTCGATACAATGGTTACCCTTTAAAATACATCCGTACTTACTAAACGAGCGTAAACGTACTTTTCTACTCTTTCTTATAACTTTCTCCACGATCTTTTCACAACTTTCTTTACAAGTTTATACTTACAACTTATGTATGTATATCACATTTCCTTGCTCTGATGAGTGCTAAAAATGACAAAGACATGCTTATACTAATGCATTATTATATACGCATTCAGACATGTTTGATGACATGCCATATAATAGTTTAACTCTTAACTTGGTTAATCATAATGAAATTGTGCAATTCTTATGCTGATTTCGCTAGATTTAGTTAAAAATAGAAAATGTACATTTTGCAAACATTAAGTTAGTTAAGTACATTATAAAGAAGCATTTAAAAAAAATTCTGAGCGTTCATTTTCTTTCAAATTAACAAACAATAATATTGATTGTGCGTTCCTTGTGTTTATGTTTGAGCGTCCGTATTCTCATTTCTTTAATTGGTCGAACCAAATAATTTTATCAGAGCTACATAACAATATTTTTTAAACAATTCAAGACTTTGACATTAAAACCATTAACGATTCCACTGAATATATTATGGCACAATCTTTTATATGATGATATAAGTAGTAAGTAGCTATTGAAAATATGAACTGAAAATTGTAAGTTTAATACTTTTGAAAGTTAAAAAAATGTATCATATATTTAATTTGGATACTGTATGATATCCTTATTTTAGCCAAGCCTTATAAAATAAAACATATTATCAACTATGACTCTTTTTTCGAGACGTTAGTATAATCCTTAATTTTTTAGTTAAAAATTTCATTGAGATGTGTCACCTAGGACCAAGTAGTTAAAGCCGAAGTGGAAGAAAAATATCAAATATATTATAATCAAATTAGGCAATCTCACTAGCAAATGTAAAGGTTTACAATTCAAAAGATTAAAAATTAGGATTATAGGAAATGTACATTACATATTAAATCGTTACACACGTATATTAAGTTATGGTACATAGTAAAAGCTAAAATTCCCATTTACTTTACATAACACATACATAAGGATGAAGAAGTCATTCGAATTGACATTCATTTTCACCTTAAAATCGTTTAGAACCAGAGTACCTTATCTATATATAATGAAAATACCCTTTTAGTCACATCCTAAATAAATGGATCTCATTTTCATCTTAAATGGATCTCATCTGGACCCCGGACCCCTCAATTTTAAAGAAAATAGCGACATTTTCTCTCGCAATCTCAGACTTCGAGATTAACAACGATAATCATCACACCAACATCCTAACTGGATCTTCAAATATTTTCATAAGTTTGATAAAAAAAACTGTTTTTGAATTTCAGGTACATTTTTTGCCACGCGTGGTGTTAACATTTTTACATCATATATCATTGTCAGTCACACTCATATCATTATAATTTTGATTATTCTAATACGTATTTAGTATTTACACATCATCTGCATTCAACAAACATTTTTTGTGTTCTACTCGAAATGTGAAGATGAGTCTTTTGAGCTCTTATCCTAATGGATCCTTTTATCCTGCGACGTTATTTACATTGAGGAAAAGAAAAATCAGATTCACGTATTATGTAACAATGATTTAGATGTTATATTAATTAGCATGAAACAAAACGTTTTTACATGGAATGTCTTCAAAGAATATTTTTTCCCTTTCTATCAACAGTTTCGCTTATCAAGTTTGTACATTAAACGTATAAAATCAATTGATGGCGAGAGATTAATTAAGTTGATTTTATTTCCGAACTCGTCTCGTGTGATATTTTTCTATAGCATCGTATCGTGTTGGTGTTTTCTTGTTGCGTTTACGCGGTGATAAGGAAAATATATCATAAAAATTAAATTACTTTCCAGGAAGATACGACCAGGCTGTTATGGTAGGTAAAGTAGATAGAATAAATAGATTAAAATGAAGCTCATTAAATTGGAAAAGTACCTTTAAAAACTGTAATAAGCACGAAAGTAGAAACTATATGCGTGCTTTTTTATAAATAATCAAATGAACCAACTATTTTTTTACTTCACAACTTGGTTTGCGGATCAGGTTCTGAACTACTTGGCGCATCTTCCTCCCCAATTTTCTCAAGTTGAGGTACCTTACTACTACTAACGTGGGATGGTGACGTTGGCTTTGAAATTGAATGTGTTGGAGATGTCGTTGACGCTGACGTAGTAGCCGTAGGCTGTGACTCCGACTCTGAACTACTATCTCCCCCACCAGCTCCCGACCCAGCACCAGACTTCAATGGGTGCTGGGTAGACTGGGAGGATGAGGATCTGCTCCCTTCATAAGTGTCAGTCTCTTCTGCTACTTCTAAAATTGGGGTTGCGAGGAAAGTAGAGCCTCGTCTTGGCACTCCTAAAGGCCCACTAGAATCCAATGGACCCATTCCTCCACTCCCCATATCATATCCTGTTGATGCCATACTTCCATCGGAACCAATGGAATGTCTTGGCGAGTCCATTCTCGCTTGATG
>JAANSM010001446.1:0-18603 GCA_036850725.1 Orchesella villosa
GGGAGATGGGCTATCCTACTTTTATATTGTACATTCAAAGCACATGTTTAAATATTAATGATACACAAGAGCTAACTCCTTTGATTAATCCAGTCTTTCAGTATGCATCCATATTTTTAGTCTACCGCATCAAAGTAGATTTAAGCTTGAGCTCAGAGCGTGAGGAAGCATGATATACAAGAGCTGGGAGGCAGCTCCAGGGAAATGGAATTAGGAAACGGTATGAATTACCCACTACGTTTCAAACAATGGTAGAGATCCGCTCCCCCTTTTCTATCTCTGTAATTCGCATAAATTGCAACAACTACATTGTCCACACTTGACTGGCTTCTTGAAATACAAAGAAACGCAGTCACAATTCACTGAGAAAGTATCTAAACATTGTAAATTTTTCTGTTTTTACTGAAGCAAGTTCAAATATTTATAAAAACAACTTTTCCAATTTTTCTCCAATCAAGTCTCCTTCTGCTATTTGGACATGCCACAATTAAAGAGGGTACCTACCACACCTCTAAATTGCTTTATGAGCATGACATCGTTATTATGAAATTTCCAATCTCTACGCGTGTAAATTGGATTGGACTAGTCTTTAGTTTGCGCAATAAAGCATCGAAAATGTCTATATAGGTTTCTAGTGCATGCCGATACGATAAAATTGACTTGATTATATTAGGTTTTATCAATTCATATTCTATGGCGTACTGGGTAACCTTGCAATTCTTGTCCAAGATGCTACCACCGATAACCTACCTACTTCCTTCCTTTCTCCTTTACTTGGACAAGCTACTAAACTCTAAGCAGCACTATGTTGTACTTTATATTCCTGTCACCGTTGTCAGTATCCTTGTAGTTTGTAGAAGGAGGAGAGTGGTCTCTGAAAAGGGGTGAGCATCCTTGAAGTACTTCTTGAAATCACGAAGCGTTCAATGAGCAAAAGTATCTAGCATGTGTGTGTATACATATTTTCAGGTTTTATGATACCATTTCCTACCTCTACCCCCTACTTTCTTTATTCCTCATATTCCTTTCTGCATGATGCCTGTTTCTTTTTATGAGCACTTGTGTTTTAGAGTTTTACGATGACATGGAAGCGTGGTTAATGGGCACATTTATCTTCTAAATGAGTGGGCTTTAGTAGAAGCACAGGCGATCACATCCCCAGTCAAGGCAAGTAATGGCTTGGTGAAAGCAGCAGTCACCAAGAGTGAATTAAAGGCCATGCATTCATGCAATCACAACACAAAACGCTACATATTTTGGTGTCGTTGGAGAAACAGAGTATTCATATATAGTAGTCAGTCACTAATATTACTAGTATAGCATACCAATACCAAGCCACCACGTTCGCGTTCTTTACACAAACAAGTTGAGGCATGCAACTGCAATTCTTTCCAACCACGTTCGCGTTTCCTACACAAACAAGTTGAGGCATGCAACTGCAATTCTTTCCCGTCTTTTTGTCATTCTCTTGTCCTTGTATCCTTATTTTGCTTACTTGGAAATCACCCATTTATTGTGCATGTATCTTATCAACGCTTCCACTATAGTTTTGTTAAAATGTCAAGAAAACAAATAGAGGGTGAAGGAAGAATGTAGTGGACAAAACCTTTGAAGTTAGTAGTACCACGATGACATTGAATCTGGAGCTGGCTGATGATGAGTGAGTGGGACCTACAAGTGCCAGTCACTCCCACGATTTCTATGTTTGTTATACACAGCTGAAACTCTTTGAACTGCCTACGCAGCAAAGTCGACCAAGCAAAATGAGCCTATTAGAAAGGTCGAAATTATATATTGCATGTTCTATTTCAGCTGTTTTCTAGCTCATTAGCTCACTCCAATTTAGGGAATTTCTGTTGAGCTGCATTTTCACTTTTGTGATTGTAAACGGTTCGTAGAAAATATTGCTGCAACTGTTTATTTTCTTTTCCAAGAAGTGCAGTGCTCGTTTTGTTCAAACTTTTTGACACTTTGTATTTCATCATTGCTGAAATGAAACAGTTACAAGCTTTCGACTTCTGCTAAATTACAGATTTTATTGAAGACTTCAAAAGGTGTAACTCGATAAATATAAACTAGTTGTATTAGAGACAGTTGTTGAGTTCATTAGAAACATTTTTCATGTCCTGAATTGAGCATTAGCTTGTATTGCTGCCTAAAACTTTTATGCTTGCCTCTTAGTTTTGTATTGCAAACATAGTCAAAATTATATTCGCGGTTTTTTTGTGGAACTTGGAAAATCAAGCTCGGGATAGAAATGTCCTTTCGCTCGTCACAAATTTCTGGACCGCAGTACCTTCTTTACTCTTACATTACAATAGGAGTTAGAGAAATCCCGCATTAAATGCCAATAAATATCGTTTTGACCTTGTGAAAAGGACATTTGGCCACTTTTTGCCTCATAAACTTTGAATGTAAATGCTGCAAGATATTAAGTACCTTTCATGTTCAGACATAAATATTATGTGCATAACCAACTTATACATACATAATATATTCTTATAATGGAATGACATTGTAGCACAAAATTAGACATATTTTGCTGCAGCGTATTATTGCATGCCGGTGGCTACTACAATACGTTACGCCAACATTGGTTTCTTGGCTTTTATCTAAGAATGCAACTCGTTTTATTGCACTTACTGCTTAAAGAGGTACTTTATGCACTTGAAATCGTGATAAAAGTGCAGTTTCGCATTGAGCACAATGGTTTAAGTGCTATTTGTCAGGAAATTGTTATTACATATAGGTATGCACCTGCTGTGAAAATGACAATGGAGAGGGTGAAATTTTGCCTCAAAAGGAGGAAATTCGAAAGTACTTATTACTGGTATTTCATTGCCAGTTGGTGCCCACATGTCTGTGGGTCATGTACTTTATAAGTATGTAATTCTGATCACCTAACAAATTTTTAATAATCATATCAAAATCAACACTTTACCAAAATAATTAGGGAATAAGCAATTTTGGTAATAATGAGTACAAGTACTTAACACATTAAATTTAACACACAAAAATTTTGTAAAGGATTATTTTTCATCTTGTGGTGAAAAGGATATCCCGTTACAACTTAACGGTAAGATCAGAGCCTGAAAGTAGTTCAGAGTTTACTACAAGCATCGTAGGTATTCGGTAAACGAAAATTTTGTAAAGGATTATTTTTCATCTTGTGGTGAAAAGGATATCCCGTTACAACTTAACGGTAAGATCAGAGCCTGAAAGTAGTTCAGAGTTTACTACAAGCATCGTAGGTAGTCGGTAAACGTAGAAAAACGCGTAACTAAACGAAGTAATTTCATGCATAAACTGACATAACATTGCCACCAGCAAATATCGGGAAAGTTGTCAGTACCTCTCTAATTTATTTCGATATTATACCGACCTTACTGTCGCCTGTGGCTAACGAGCCCAATTTTTTATCAAATTACTGTATCTCATAAATTGGCAAATGTGCAGTGTACCGTAAAATAAATCTAATAAACAATCAAACAAGGTCATGTTGTATCACCAAATTGCCTTCAATTTCTCTCCAAGATTGTGCTGAAGAAAGCACTTGATGTTTTGTTTATTTTGCGTTCTCGCTTTAATATTTGACTTCTTGATTGTTTTCTATTAAGTATGCATTGCAGAGATAACTAGGTAGCAAAAGAGCATTTGTGCCTCCACTGCATTTTTACTAAACCAAGCTGATCTGCAGTGCACTTATGATGGCGCCGAACAAGCAGACAAGGCGAATGGGCTCCGGTGAGCGCTTTTTCCAGAGACTTAAAAAAATCTTGAGAAAAGCAGAAGCAAAGCATAATAAACGGTACAAAAAGCAAAGCATGGATGCAAACAAAACATAAGTTATGTATGGTTTCTAAAGAAGAAGAAGTAGCAGCAGCAGCAATAGTAGTAGCTGTAGCTGGTGCTCTTGGTATGGAGTATGGTAATGGTATCCTTGGATGGAAAGCTGGAAATGCTGGAATGATATATTGCTGTGTGGTGGTGTTTGAAACTTTGCAAACACTTCAAGGCTTCTTTGCTTCCAGAGAAATATGTAAGACATGCTCTGTTTACTCATTTTGAGGCGCACACGTACACAATACTTTATTCCTTCCAGGAATTAGCGTAAAGGAACTATGTATTTATATCTGTATAGATATATATTGAAACCTAACGACAGTTCCTTATTTAGCCTCATGTTTCCAAGTTTCCAAACAGCGGGTTCTCCATTGAAACTGATCTTAATGCTCAAAAACACTTATGCACCCGGGTACCTCCTTATAACCTCAAATATTACATAAAGTTTAGCTCACTACCTACTTGCTAAACTACCTTACTACCTACCTACTCCCTCAAAGTTTTCAGAAACTTTGAAACTTTGGATTCTTCCGAAAGCAATCATCGTCAAGAAAAGTAGCAACTTAGATACCTAATAGGAAATGAGAGCACAACAAATAGCAATGAGAAAATAGCACATTAGTTCATCCTGTAATCCCCCACTCAAATCGCTATCACACTCCTTAAGGTAGGTATACAAACACAACCTTCAGATTCAACCTTACCACAAATCCCCTCTATACTTATATGCCACAGTGGTGTAGGTAGAATTATTTTTTGAGATGGGTAGGGACGGATAACTTTTTACTATTTTTTTCTCTTTAATATGCATGTCTAAACCGCTTTTTAAAGCGCAATACCAACTACCGGCAAGCTCCAGCTTAACATTCAAGCTTGTACTTTGCAAACCTCAATAACATGCCATATTCTTTCTAACGAAAGTTTGTATCATGCTTCAGTACACTTGTGCGTGCCACCGAAGAAGTCTGATTAGCAACACAAGTACACGTATAAATGTATGCACACTATATACATATGCAGCAGCATCCAGTTTCAACTCAGCCCAAGAGTCTTATTAAATGCTTACTGTGGGGAAAAGCAACAAAGCAGCTTCCGTGATCTATACTGACACTCGAGGAGTACGCCTTTCTCTTTGGCTCATGAATCTTTTAAGTTCAAAGTGTAATGTGTAGAGAACGAGAAGCCCAAGACATAACTTGAAATGTCAAAGTCATTCTACAGCTTTATGATATTTCACTCGGTGTATGTGTGCAAGTTATCAACGTGTTAACCAGCCGCGTTCTTAATTTTGAATATATATTTTGACACAAAGCTTATGCTTAGATTATTATACAAAAGTATGAGTTGAGTTTCTTCAAGAAAAGTTGGGCTATTTACTTCATTTCAAATTTTTTTTACAAATATATGAAATGAATGTAATTCTAGAAAAGTTTCTTTTCCAACTATTCTCGTTAGCTGGAGTATTGCCTTTCTTATTTTAACAATGGTTTAAATTACTCACAATTTTTCACAGCTTTTTCACTAATTCATTCAAAAGCATGATACTTTTGCGTTGTAGATAAAAAATAACACACACGCCCGCTTTATACAAGTTGGTGGTCATTTATTGGGTGTGAGTCTTTGTACTTGCCATAAGCGGCAGAGATGTATCTCACTTTGATAATCATTAAAACTTTGGAGTGTAGCCCTGTGTACGTAAAAGTGTGTTATTTTAACCCGATGACTTTTATTGTATCAGACATTACTTAATAAATGACGCCCTCAAGCTTTAAGCTTTCATTATAGTATACTTACATATATTGAATGTTTATTGTGAAGTATTTAAGTTTGTGTTTTTATATAAGTTAATACGTTAGAAGCCATGTAATATGGATACTGGACCTCGATATGAATGCACCTATAATTACTATCTTTAAAAGACTTGTTCCACAGTGTCAACATAGCAACTTGAGTCGCGTACTTCAGTATCTATTTCAGATATAAATAAAAAGATACAATTGGGGATAATATTGTTATCCTACGCGTTTCCATAAATACTTCCACTGCTTCATTTTTTATTGTTAAGACGGGCGACATTTTGTCAGCCAGTAAAGAGGAAAAACTTTCGAGAGATAGTACAAGGGAACACTTGAAATCACAATGACCATGAAAATGTTCCTCTAATCCTGTCATATACTACAATTGAATGACATCAAACAAGAAGGGTGTTTCTTCAAGAGTACTCTCTAACATTTATGAAACATCCAAATGATAGCAATAAGGAATCACATTATGTTACACTGTATCGTTCCCCAATTTATAAATGTTTTGGTATATCGCCCGGTATACACTCCATATTGGTAATTCATGGGCAGTAAAAACCTGTTTCTTTAACATGGAGACATGTGTGAAAGCATTTTTTAAATTGCTAGAAGCAAGTAATTTAATTCTTTTGCTATTCTTCTCTCCTCCTTTGTGCAGGTCTCTTACGCAGTTTATGAGCCGGAAAACGGACACTGCAATGAAATTGGATTGTCCACAACATACGGTGCTGGTGTGGTTGGTGAAGGCACAGGTACGAAGCGAATTCAAATCCAGCCACCAACACCATTGGCAACTGTTGTACTTGTGGATGCACAAAAGTCTTACAGAGTGATCAAAGCTGATGCAAGTGACGCGGTGAAGATTCTTGTGCCTCAAGGCTCAATCTACCCCCATACCAAGTTTTATGTGCCGGTGATGGTTGGCAAACATGATCATCAGTCCATCGTCGCTTTCATTATGAGGTATGTTATGGTTATGATCATGTAAAAATTCTCGCTTTATATTTCAGATTTCCCTTGTAACCAAACTATTACTGGTGCATCTCAAACCCTCCCTAATTGATTTAATTTCGAACTAAACTACACGCTTTTATGAGTTGATAAACACGGTAGTTTACAAAATCATGTTCTTTTCTGGCGTTTAATGTCTGCTTACTGCGGTGGTACAAATTATATGCAAATTTTGCTTCATTTTTCCTATAGCAAGACATAAATGTACTTAAGAGCCAAAAGCTCAACATCGTCATCAGAAAACTGAGTAAGGTAAAAGAAAAAAGTAAAGTATGATGTCCAAAAAACACATTCCAGCACACAGGAGAACACTAATCGAAGCAGCTGCTACGTACTACGATATGATGTAATCCATTACAGTCTGGTCTAGAATAGCAAGTACCAATCTATACTGGGAATGGAGCTCTCTGTTTTAAAAAAGTTGTTGCTCAGTCAGAAGACAGCGTAAAAAGTAACGAGAGAGTGGAGTGAAACTTCTGTGCTTGTACAGGCCACTAGTTTTTTTTACTACTTTTCTAATTTGCTCAAACACGATCGGCATTCACACTCAAGAAGGGCTCTCTCTTTCTTGCTCTTGCTTCTATCTGGTGGTTGTGACAGGAAGGGAAAAAGTACGGACTTAAGTTCTGAGCCACATTTGCCGTGTATGTTCATGGGACTATAAATATGTTCTTTACGAAGTTGAAGACGGAAAAGTTGATTTTACAAGAGCAATGTGTTATTTTTTATGCTTCTACCACTATTACTGCACAGCTTACTTATTTCGTTTGGTGTATAAGTTATATCATTTCGATCCGGTGCGCGGTGCTGGAATGCAGTTAACCATTCACAAAATCCCGTTAGTTTCGAACTACTCATATAGTATGGTATCTTATATTATAGATATATAATACGTATGGATATACACAATAAGCGACTCATGCATGCAATGACTGAGCAATGGGGAGGCCTCATCATCAGCATGGTTTGCTGTATTTTAAAGCAGATTTATGCAACTGGAGGAATGATTGATGATTATTAGAAGAGACCATTCCTTTTCTTTCATGCCACTATGATTGCCAAGTTAAATCGTAGTCGTCGTCCTCCTTCACCTTCGCTTTAGGACATTGACTAGTGCTCAGGCTTGACTTCACGTCATTCAGTGACTGACTGTGAGTAGATCTCACGTCTATTTTCACTCATTCCCATTTATTCTCACGAAGGAACGAACCACACACACTAGTAGCAACACCATATATACCAGCAGTTGGGAAAGAGCTGGAGTTGCGTTGGTTTGGGAATTTGAGATGATGATGGTGGTGGTTGCATGCATACATATGCATAGAGAGAAAAACCATTTAACCCTTTTGAATAAAAACTGGCTTCATTTCAGCCGACGGATGCTGCTCCTTGTCGTGTTTCAATTCAATTCGGTTTGGGAGAAAGGAAGAGCAAGGAAGCAGAGACATAAGTCAACCCTGAAATGAATGAATGACAAGGAATGAGCAAGAGAAGGGGAATTCTTAGCAGAAGTCACTTTTCCTTCCTTTAATACTTAGGGTTTTTGCCTGCTGCGACATGGGTACATACCAGTAACGTACATTGTATATAAGTAAATGCAGGACGATAGTTAAAATAAAGTTATAGGAATATACTTCCCGTGGGCTCGGCCCGGATTATGGGTGGCAGGTAAAATATACGCATACTCGTGTAAAAGCTTTCTCAGCTTAAGTAAGGCTCTTCTGGGTATCGCGAAAAAAAAGTATGCGAGAACGGAAGGTGTAGTCAGAGTCCTTACCAATGCCAGTCTTGACTTGCATGCGTGCCTCTAATTGTTATGAAGATTGAAATGGCATGGAAGAAGGGAAAAGGCCTTTGTGTTTCGCCAACCGTCATGTATGAGTAAATACGTATCTAGAAAATCTTATCTGGCAAGAGTAGAAGAAGAAAGCTATTGAATAGATGGCATGCCCATTATGAGTTTTTCCTCTTGAATGCAATCTTCTTATAACAGCAATACGTCTTGCCATATTGTCAGCACTCATTTGTCTAACGGTTTTGATATGATAATGGAATGATGACTGGCTCAACTGCGTGCTCAACGTTTCCCATCATGAATACTATCTACATCTACAAGTTTTTTGTGTTAAGCAGTAAGTAACGATGCCACGCTATCAGTATTGAACTTTATGTTTCGGAACTGAGATAACAAAGATGTAATTGTTAATAAACAAAGTTTGTAGTGGAAAGGATATAATTTCTTCATTATTTAATCGATTGATTTCACTTTCCCGTGTAAAGAAATCTTGTGTTCCATTTTATAAGATGAAATGTGGAGCAAAAAGGCTTCGTGTTTACCCTTTTCAAGCTCAACGATTGGACAAACATTCATCGTGTGCGAGAACTAAGCGTTGGAAGGTGAAAGGAATTGGTATATATACAATATACCCTAAAGAAAACTCTATTGGAACAGTGTTGGCTCAACTGTTAATGAATGAATTTCATGATATGTGGAGAAATATTCGTCTGAAAAATGGAGTTGTGTTGTTCCACTTCTACGAATAAAAAAAGTAGAAGATTTTGATTATGTCTCTCGTAACACCACACCATTTTTCAATACAACGAAACAGTACCACCACTCCAAACTCAGCTTTGGAAAGACGAGAACGGAGAAACAATACAAACTATTTTGTTGAAGAGTGGTTGCATGCAGTCATGCAAGTTGAATAAGTGGTTCTCCACTCAATACCTTAGCATGCCATAGCACTTCAATCCAAGAGAAAAAAAATTGGAGGATGGTGGTACGTAATGGAACTCGGGGTATAAGGAAACGGTGGCTCGGTTACGTGCATATGTATACTAACCAGGTAATATTTCACATGAGTTATTTTAGTCTCAGATTTTGAGGAAATGCGGTCGACCATGTAATAGATGAGTGTGTATTTTGCTCACTTTTTTTCCTTACTTTCCAATTTACTTTTTACACATTCTCAGCCACTCTCACGAAAGATCCAATGCAATATTATCAAGAGGAAGAAAAGGGAAATTCGTGTACATTTGTTTATTTCAGTGACACCGAGCCACATATTCATGCTCAGAGGCTCTGTGCTATTTCCTCTCTTCTCGTTTTCCAGTGGAATGCAAATAGTAAATAGAAGACATGCACACACACATTTGAGTGAAGGAGTTTGAGCTATATGTATGATAAAATGTGAATGAGAATCAAATGCAATAATGCGTTAGGAAAGAAAATCTATATTACTTCATGCTGTGAGTTGGTTGGTAGGTGTGGGAAGGCGAATTAGGCACTATACTATGTGGCGTTTTTTTCTTGTGAGTGGGGATAAGTGGTACGTCAACACAGTCTTAAAGAAGCAGAAAACCATGTTGGAATTTTTGGAGTTTAACACTTTCTTTGCCATTCAAGATTCATGATTACATGAAATGGTATTTAAAATATTTTAAGGAGATGTTGATGAACTACGGAAACATTTCTAAGTTTATGCATTGGTTTTTAAAGAACACAAAGTTGAAGTCTCGTCATAAGACGGCTTCATTAGTTGTGAAAAATCGGAGTCTATTACGTAGCTTTAAAACGGACGGAAATTACAAACGCTTTTTACTTCCTCTTGTCACCGGTAAGCTTTCAGGGTGATGATGACTGCTACGCTTCAAACATTCGCATATAATACATAAGTATATACACACAGGTGTTTAGGAACTGGTAAGATATAAAGCATTAGAAGCTCGTTATATATTTAAGCGAGTTTGTTGTTGGAGTGCATTAAGTAAAACAAAAAAAAAACGAAGAAAAAAATGTTTGAGTCTGGATTTCTAATTTGTGCTTTCCATTCCACCGTCAACACTGATCAGTTTCTATTGATGCGTTTGTGACGAGGCGTAAGAAATACAGCTTGTATCAAACAATTTCGACGTACAAAAACTCTCTTAATTCTCAAATGGGAATGGAAAAAGGAGAGAGAGAGAGAAAAAAAATATGACAAGGAAGAAGAAAGCTACTAAGCAGCTTTATCATCATTGAACAAGATGCACATGGTTATTATAAGTCGTACATTCATTCGTATATGACGCTCATTCATTCGTTGTATCAATTAATGTCAGACAAGATGAATGAATCCCTGTACATCTGTCAGATGAAACAAGTAGCGTGCTATGCTCCTTCCCTTTTTCCTTCTGTTTTCTTTTCTTTCCAAAGTTCCATACTTCTCTTTTACTTAAGTTTTTGTTGCAAAATAAAAAGTACTCAGAGTAGTTTCAATTCCCAATTGGTATGTTCGATTTGATGTAGCTCTCGAATGAGTGACTTGACTGTGCTCTCTCTCTTTCCACTTTTCGTATGGCGTTGTATAATAGACTGGGACGTGTACGTGAGCTCTAAACAATGCTTTCTTTTGTGCTGCGTCTGTGCATAAACATTCTTTAATCTTGGTGAGTCTGCACTACTCCTCTGTATGGCTTTGGAATTGTGAAAGAGAAAAACGAGAGAGCTTTAAAAAATTTATCCCTGAAAATTTTTTTTGCATGAGTTTCTACATCTGTCAAAGCCTTGAGAGAGTTCTTATGATCCTTCTATCCATATAAGTATTAATCTTTCAAGTATGAAGACTGAAGAATGAATTTAAAAAACAGGATGCATTACTTCAAGAGAATTTTTTTAAAATAAATTGTTTCTGGTCACTGAGATGAAATACGAAACGTGCATTTCATGTTGAAATCATGTTAGCAAATATGTCCATCAGCTAACCATATATACAAGAAGGAGTCAATATATCACCATTCTCAGAGCCAATACGTTCGTACAAAACACATAATATGTATCTACAATGTCAATGCATATTAGTTACTAGATTTTATTGGCTTGAGTTAGCGCAAATATGGCAAAAATGCAAGTCCAAAAATCGAATGGAAGTGGCGCTACTGGTTTATATATTACAACAGCCCACATCAAAAAAAACATTTACTCTCAAATGCTTCTTGCCAGAGCCCACGCTAAAGCTCCTGTTGTAAACTGGAAGCTATTTATTTGCGGTTCATTTTGGCAGTCCTTCGTCTACTAAACTGTATCGTTGCTTTTACATCATCTTTTTGAAAAGACGGAAAACAACAATTTTTGTCATAGTATGCACCTACGGATAAGTTTCAAGGGGAGAAATTCCCTGGTGTCATAATGCTAAGATGCAATTCTACATACTAATACGTAAATACAACACGACACATTTCACTCCAATACAATCACCTAACAGAAGAAACTCAAACAGTTTCTGTACTTTCATAGCACCTTTGAACCAATCATCTCAATGACAATTTGTCACATGCATTAAATTTCAGTTTCATTGCTTTCATTCACTTATTGAGTGTTGTCCTCATAGAATTTCAATCAAAATGTAATGTCCTTTCATCTACCTCTAGAAATGTGTTCTTTTACGCTTGTTTCCTTCAACTACACTATATATTCGTTTTAGTTGTTTGCTTGTACGACTGGTGAGCCCAAGCTACAAGCAGAATGAATTAGGATTTCAATGCATGGAGGACAAAGAAAGAGCCAAATTTAGTTCTTCTGTAGCGAGTGGTGGTAGTGGCCGAGAAATTACATTGTAGCAAAAAAACATATATAAGGTGATCTTAGTAACCACATTACCGTATCTAGCAACCAAGTGGAAAAAAATTGCTCGTAAAAAGCAAACACCACACAAGAAATATGAGTCAACAAAAATAGTCCTCGTAGCAAGCCATTAACTATGGAAAAAGTTGTGTGTGCTCTGCTCCCATATAAATATATGTATACGAATGTCATAGTCATAGATGAGTTTAAGGAGGAAGAGACATTCACGAGGACCAGCTCGGTCGGTTGTCTCCACACTCTCCATTCCATNAATATATGTATACGAATGTCATAGTCATAGATGAGTTTAAGGAGGAAGAGACATTCACGAGGACCAGCTCGGTCGGTTGTCTCCACACTCTCCATTCCATCCTCTTTATATGAATGTCTAAACTATATGTAGGTAGTAGAGAAGGAGAAGCCCAGCTCCAGTTTTACCAAAACATAAACACGTATATTAAGAATGAGAGATAAAGCTGTGGAGCAACCACATACCATTTTTCCTAAATAAACTTCATTTCAGCAATGGAAAAACTGTAAACTGAGTTATTTGTCCTGATTATTATATATATGACGCATATATCTGGTGTGTACTGTAGACAACATAGCATATGAAAGAAAAAGAGGGTGTATTGCGGCCTTGTAGTTTTTTAGAGTATTCCTATACTTATTTCCTATTCCATGGTGGTAGAATGGAAGAAGGGTAAAGTGATGAGAGAGATTTGCCAGAATATGAGTTGTAGCTGTGCTAGGGTTATCGTATGCTATGCTGGTAGCCGAGTTGTGGTAATTCACAGCATTTTGAACAATGTACTTCTGCTCAATGTATACGTGTATAATGTCGTAATGGACCTTTTTCCTGGTATCTCTCATTGTCAGTGAAAAGAAGACGAAATGCTGCTTACCACAACTAACTACCAGTGGTGCTCAGCAAAGGCTGTATTCTACTCTACCCGCGTGCGAGTCTATGCTTAAGAGTTTTCCTAGATATATGGAGGAATGAACTGCAGTTTTGTTTTTCGGGAGACCAACTACCATCATCATCATCCTGTACAAAAAAGTGGATTCAAAAGCATCCTTTTTTCCTTTGACATGGAATGCCGAATTTAATACTTTTTATGAACTAAATGTGTCTGTGATGAAGCTTTGATGGGAAATCTGTAAATTGTGGGGTTTACAAAGGATGCTGTTCTATACTTACACAACCTGACTAATGATTAGACATGAATGAAAAGTATTGTATACAAAAATTCTGCAAAAGATATCTCTAGAACATTTTGGATCATTGCTAATGGATAATGCTCGAACATTCTAGTTCTTGCAGATAGTAAGCGTAATGATGAGCGAACTCAAAGGCAGATTAAATTTCTGATGCCGTCCCTGAGCAATGGTTTTGTGGTGGACGTTTCAGACAATGCATGAATGGAACAATTTATCGTTGATGAATTTGTATGTATATGACTTCATAATAGAAGAAATTAGTTTTGTTTTTTTAATAATATTCTTGTTAATTAATTGGGATGCAAAGAGTTTTCAAGATGCATGCTCTCCACGTCATCTTTTGAGGGTGGGTGTTTAGTCCTTTTCCGGATGCTTATGATTATAAAGAACGTCGGGCAAGTCAGAAGTTGCTGATGATTGCTTTTTACAGAAGTGGTTCGGTTATTAAGTGGATACTTAAAACTGTACTCAACACGTTGGAGATATGAATGAAATCGGTATGAAGTAATAAGCCAACCTACCTTTCATTTAATGCATAGGAAAAAACAAGAGTCCGTGATAGGGGCTATCATGCAATAGCATATGGCAGTATTATGTATAAGTTAACATAATCCGATTATGTATTTTAGTATATTATTGAATGGCTTAAACTTTTTGGCTGAGTGTAAAACAACTTTCTATGAGCCAAGACAACAAGCACAGTAAAACTTTGTACAATAAGTATTATGTATTAGTTAACATAATCCGATTATGTATTTTAGTATATTATTGAATGGCTTAAACTTTTTGGCTGAGTGTAAAACAACTTTCTATGAGCCAAGACAACAAGCACAGTAAAACTTTGTACAATAGCGAACTCCCAAAGACCCCGTATAATTCTTAGAAGTAATTACCTGCTTCATGGTGAGTTGAACAAAAAGGCATATATCATATATATGTGTATTAATTTGTCTCCTCGTTGTGCTGACGTGTTAAGTGTGGATTCTAATTGTTGAACTGATTTATATATGGTACAAAAAATGAGTCGTAGAATAATGTTGCACAAAAAAAGCTGTATAAAGTCAGCAGTTATTAAAAAATGAAATGAAGTATCTTAGTTTTGAATGATTCGTAACCGAATGCGATTAAATAACGACCTCTTGTTGATTAAAAGTAATGACCGTATTAGTTCGTCACTCGAGATCAATTCAGAATATTAAAGTACCCAAAAGCGTCTATTAAATTCCTTTCTATTGCTACTTTACGTATTTACTTCCCTGTTCACACATAAAATCACGGAAGTATGAAACGTGGTGGTAGATAATTAATGTATGACCGGTACGTAGGTACCAATTTGATCAAATATTGAGAAAACAAGTAGCCGCCGCCGGTGTACCCGGTATGTATGGGAGGTAAACATAAGCTGTAAGCAGATTATTTCAAAAAATGGAAAAGGAAGCTGAAAGGAGAAGCCAAAGCTTTCAGGCATGCTACGTGGCAGGAAGTGCCACGTCAAGCATCCGTATGAACATTACTGCACAGTATGTAAATCAAAATACTTCAATATCATGCTTCAGCTTTCTTATAAAAGAAGTAATTTCCATGAACTAGATTAAAGTACAAAAAACCCAACATAAAATAGCTTGTACAAATAAATCGGCTTAATATTTGCTTAGCACACAAAATCCTTTAAGGATACATGACACAAAATAAATAAAAAAAACAACTGATAACTCACTTACTTCTCAAAGCACTGTTGCTTTTTCTTTGTTGAAGGAAGCCCCGAAAGGTATTGTTAAATTTGGAGGATATGGATCCCAAAAAAAATAACTGAACACCGAACAGCAAACTGTTGTGACAAAAACTTTACTATAAAGAAAAACACACCATCACCATATGGTGTAGTATTAATACTAGCTTTATTGTTTGAGTGAAAATATATTAAATTGAAAACTAAAAAATCACAACTGTCACGTTGCCTGTGCTGAAGCTCTAGTGCTTACCGAAGAGAGTCTGAGACCGAATGACAAAAATCAGGATATCGTTTGATGGTGATATCAGTGCAGATCCAGGCAATATGAACTATAAGGTCAATGTATAATTTTTTTGACAGTTGTATCAACGAAGTACTTTTATTGCTTCGTCTTCGTCAACGTCTTCCTCCACCCAAATTCATACTAAACTTAGCATGTAATAATGAGGAGGTTAGGTAGTGTGAACCTATCTGTATTAAATATAATTTCATTTCTTTCTCAGCCTCAATCAGATATAAGTATTTAATAGGTTTTTCATTCTTCTTGGGTTCCTATTACTCAAATATTGTTCAAGCATTCGGTGACATAGTTCCTCATTTGTTTTACATGGGACTTGTGTGCGCACTACATATAGAGCTGTGCAGAATAATGTATCTTTCTTATACTTTTCATAGCCCTAAAAAAAGATTGCTGTTTGGTTGAGAGATAGAGAGAGTATGTAATAATGACATTTTTTATAGTGAATCTAAATTGTTAACATTATGTGAAATATGTAATGGCATTATCATCGCTGTTTAGGTCGAGCGGTCGTAACCATTACTGTCTCCAAAATAAAAATACACAAGTGTGAATATGAGTTTCAAACACTCGCAATGATCCATAAAAATGGAATTATTGAAATTAAGGCTCGCATTACGTAATAATATGACTTCGATATTATAAACTAATATGCTCTAATGGCCACTGGCATAAACTTAAGAGGAGAGGTTTAAGATACTGTTTTATTCTGTAGTTGTCTCTAATTTATGCTAGCATCAACACAAAATATTTCTTTCCAAAAAATTCACGTGAAGGAGAAAAATAATATGAGAAGGCAACCAACAGTTTTTGACTGATCGGGACACGCTCACGAGGCTTTCAGGAGCATTTCTGATTTATTATATACATACATGTTTTTGGACGTGTAATGCAAAAGTGACTCATCCTTTTCCCTATGAATTGAGTCCGCTTGCTTAGAGTTCCCAACTAAAATGTTTTGTTGCTTGAGAATGTGCTTGAGACGAAGTTCAAGACTGAGAAAGGCCAACTATCAGTTCACTCAAAAGAATTGGGATAGGTTTTCCTTTGGCTTTGAGGCTCTCAAATTTCATAGCATGTTTGCATCTTCTTTATAAAATAGAAGTGAAAAATTGGAAATATCGATACTGTAAGAGACTATAAAAATTTAAGAACAGTATATCTTTATTTTCCATTTTTATCTCACCAACTACAAACGAAAAGAGCTGCAATCTTTAAATTTTATGCCTTTTCATGAATATATCTTAGTAAACATGTGAAGCAGTGCTTCTTTTGGAGGGCTGTATAATGCTAGTACGTATCTGCATCATTCAGTTTGAGTCAGGTAAAGAGATGAAGAGAACATTGATCATTCCGCGCCCTGTGAAGCCGCTTTCAACTGTCAAGTAAAGAAAAGTGAAAAAATTGTAGCTCGCAAACAAAGGGTTCAATCTAAAAACAATGGAGCGAGGACAAAATACATAAACTACACCTTTTGTATGCTTACTTAGTTTGCCCCACCGAATTTGTATCAAGAAGGTACTAGGAAAGCCGTATTAAGCTGCGAATATCCTTCGTTTTACCTACCAGAAGGCATGATCACACCCACATATTGTGATTGTAACCAGTATACCTACGTGCGAACGTATCTTGATAAAATATGGAAACAATGTTTCTAGCTTATCCTTTAAAGACCAAGAAAAATTGCTGCACCTAGCAAGAGCTTTCTCCCACTCTCTCTCCCCCTCATATCTTTACCTGGTTTATCATACCGAGAAATGGGAAGGTAAAAAAAGAAAGATAAAAGGTACAAGTTTCCAATGGAGAAGTTCAGGAAAACATTTTTTTCTTCCAACATTTTAGTGTCGCCGTCGCCACCATTTTTGTCGCTAAAATGTGGCTTGTTTGGTGTAGCAGTATGCTTTCGCATTCTAAAACCATGGGTATATAACGCCATGTTGACTCTATGGGATTATTTCTTGGTAGGGAAAAGGGTGGGTGATAGTTGTATTCATATTTTTGTAGACCGGTCCTATCTTTCTTCATTTATTACATGATGTTCATTAAAGCAGAAAGAAAAGGAAAAACTCATGCCTTAAAATACGTTGTACGAAAACCAACATAAAGATTAAAACGGTATTAAAGAATAAAGATAGCGAAATGAACCAAAAAATATAATATTTCGAGAAAAATAACTTATCTATTTTTTGCGACCGGTGAATATCAGCTTTTAGAAGCTCATAAACTGATACAATTCCTTGTAATCATCGTTTGACCAATCGCTTTCGCTACTATTTTTTGGCAGCATTCTGTTTCTAAACGCATACATGTGTGTGGGTAGGTATGGTACACATGTAAACACTACACCTACTACCGAGAATGAAACACTGGACGAGATAGGGATACAAAATTGCTGAGAACAAAAACGAGCAGGTGTTTCTACCTAATCCTCGCAAATACTACATAAAATGTCTACAAGTGCTTTCTGAGCCTCAATATCGTTACCGATTTCAGCGAAACGTATTTGATGGTTTGATGGCCGAAAACCCTCTTCAGCTTTCTTATCTAACGAATATAAACTCTTGATCCTGAAAAGGACACTATGGCATTCCAAGGATATGCTTTACGATATCCTTAAAAAAATAGCGGATCGAGATCAGAACTCTGTTGTCTTTCAGATGTATGTAGCTCTCTTGGATAAACATGCAATATACGTAATACGTTTCCGATCTAGGACATAAAACCACAAATCAATCTTTAACGCTCTTTCTCTATATAACGCCTGTGTATAGCATGCTAGTTCACTCATCCTAAAAATGAAGCTATTCCTTATCTCTTCTAATGCGTGTACGATATCTTTAGTATATATCATTTTTTTAAAGAAATAAAACAAAACCGTAAAACTGACAAAAATACCAAGGTTCAGAAAGGAAAACATGAACTCGTACTTTGACTCACTGCACTTAAATTTCAGCCAGAAAAGTAGATAAATATGTTTTATAATTTGGAGAACAAGCATCTACTTCATTTATATTGGAATTGATGACACACGGTTCCCTTTTTCGGCTGCTGTAGACGGGAGCCGATAAGAAGGCTTCTTTAGGAGTCGATCGTA
>JAANSM010001447.1:0-18600 GCA_036850725.1 Orchesella villosa
GAAATTGTTCTAATAAAAAATCTAAACTGCATTATCCTTACTCAAGGGCCCATTTTAATAACATCTCGCCAGGTCCCGAAATTCCTAGGATGGGCTCTGCAATTTAGCAGCTATATAGAGAGGAGAAAATTCTCTATAAACGTACGGATCGGCTTCCGAAAATTCACCGGGGAACTTGGTTTTTCACTAAGATAATAAGCTCAAGCCTTAAAATGTCGATGAGATTAAAAATTCAGCATTATTAGAGGTTACTGCTTACGGTATTGACATTGTCAAATCACGCAAATCTCGACCTAAAGTGTCAGTCCAAAATCTACCAACAGTGTTTATCTCATCAACACAGTCTTGAATCGTGCTGCAATCTTTATGAAATAATATTTTCATTACCACGTGCATTTGGAATGAAACATTAAATGTATTTTATTTAATGTATCTTACCTGGAGAGTACAAGTTTAATTTCGTTTTAGTTTCTGTTCCATTTTCAATAAATCCCGATTTGGTAAAAAAGTCCACATTCGAGATTATATCTTGCATCAATGCATTTAGAGGATCTGTCACATCACGAAGCTTTTTTGGTGGGCTTTTCACATCTATTTGAATCGTCGGAAATGATTCATTAGTAATAAGGAGATAAAGCATGAGCACCATAAATCTCCGCATATTGAACTTAGTTATCAAAAGCTTCGTCTTGAATTGTATTATAACTAGAAACTCTGGATGGAGATACAATTCCAAAACTGAGGTTGTAGTGTGATAGAGCTTTGAGTCTATTTGCTTTCACGTCTGCCAGCTATGTAAGAAAGACGTTTGAGCTAACATTCTGGCCACTTTTATTATAATTTTATCGCAATGTATCCTTAAAAACTTGTTTTCCGTAGTTCGTGGTTTTGTTTCCTGTCTTCGCAGAAGGAGACAAATTCGTAAATTACCGTAATAAACACCCATATTCAATATTAGACATTTAATTTGCAATTATAATACTCCCTTTAATACAATACCAGTTCTTACTAAAAAAATTCTGGTAGAATAAATCAATAAAAATATACATAAAAAATATTTTTCAATTACTAGAGGTGGGAGAAAACATTTTTTTGGAACTTTAAAAAGTCGACAGATACTAACATTAATTAACTGATCTCAGGCTTATCCGGAGATAATTTTCATGCTACAATTGACTTTCCCTAACCAAAAGTGGCGTGCAAGTTCATATTGGCTTTCGTTTCTGTACCATTTCCAGAGAATCCAAATGTGGCAAAAAGATTCATGCTCGAAATTTCACTTTTCATCAATGGATTTAGGAGAACTGTCACTTCATGATAATTTTGTGAGACCTTCTCATCTTGCATCGGAACGATTGCTGCAATACCCAGACTAATATACTGCACGAGCAAGAAAATTCGCTTAATGATTTGACTTAAATAAGCACAATTGTTAAATAAATTATAGCAAAATTAATTCGAGAAGAAGATTCTAATCTGGGGTTGGGATCTGGGATCTTTAATTGAAAACATTTTACAGCAAGTTCGTAGGCGTATGCGTCCTTCTGATTTATGGCCAAACTTGGTTACGGAATTTCCACACGTCAATGCAAGGTTAGAGGGAAAACCCCTTTCTCGAGAAATATATGCAAACGCGGTTGTTTTATTACATTATAAATAAAATACGACATGGAAAGACCTAGGTTTGTCATTCCGCAATGTTTAATACACGCTTATATCTGTTTCAGAATGTGCGATTTACGCAGTTTCAATACAACAAATTAGTTCAATTTACCATATCTTTTCCGGGTTCAAGTTACCATCAATCATATAAGCCATAAAGCCAGCGATCAAATTATTCTGTTGCATGCAACATAAATGGAATCGTCAAGTTAACTATCGTGTACTACTTTTAATGCAAGAAGCATATTACATCTTCCTACAACAATCTTGAGCATAATAGCACAAAACATCCATTTGATAGCTTTAGTGGGGCATTCGTATGCATCTCTGTGATTTTACCAGTCAACAATGCCACCTAGAGCATTTCGGCGAAAGGATTTGTTCATGAGCAGGATAGCAAGGGCTGGAGTAATTATTGAAGGTATCATCTCACATTCTAAATATATTTAGATAATTACTTAATTGCACAAGGTTGAAGTGTGATTGACTTGTGAACTTATTTGCTTTCAAGTAGCCCAGTCTTGTAAGGAAGCCGTTTGGGTAAAAATCATGGTCACGTTTATTATAATTCTATCAAAATTTTTCCTTGAAGACATGTCTTTTGTAGCTTGTGGTTTTCTGTTTCCTGTTTCTTCACAGAAGCTTGGACGTACTTTTCCAAAAAAATAACAAAATTTCCAGTGCGTTTCTTGTTTCCAGTGGGTAATTCCGCTTGAACGCGTAAGGTATTTGGAAAAACATACGATGCTTGATTCAGCACTTTTGAATATTAATGTAAATATAATGTAAATATGCGACACACTTTGTGTGGTTTACATGGTTAAAATTAAATAAATATATGATGTTTTTATGTTTTACCAGGGAATACCATGGTGTTATTGCTTAATTACTTAAATTTCCATTTAGCTGTTCTGTCATAAACAACGGCATAAGTGTCACTTACTCTAATTAGAATTTTGCAACAGTTACAATGCTGTATACCTTTGTTTGATCGAGTGAATCAGTAAGTCACTAAATAAATGGCAATTTGAGAGGATTCAACAAATAAATAATTTTTTACACATGCAGATTCATAATGATCAAATTTACATATGACCTGTAATTATTTCTGTAATCTTTGCTTCTGAAGAAAATTATCTTATTTAGGTAGCAGATGGTTTTGTGTCCGTACAAAGCTGCTAGAATATTAGAGATCAAAGGCCGCTACAAGGAAATTCCAATCGAATGCGACGTCGAGTGGCGTTATTACAACTTTAAATACAAAAAATGTTTCAAAATACATAAATCCTTGGGGTATAACTGAATGTCTTATTACGTTTATACCCTTTAGACTTGCAGAGAAGAAGTTCCGAGAACATAAGTAATGTGTCAGGAATATACAGGTGCACTAGCATTTTATCATTATTCAGCAATTGTTCTAAAAATTAAGAAATGTGTAATTGTTTGATCTTCTCATGAGCTTATGGTTGGTATGTTAAATCATCATCATGTTTCATTTTTATGATAATGATAATTACCTGTTTATGATGATAATTCTTATTGGAGTATTTTGATGATTCAAACATAGTAAGATATAACGTCCTCCTTTTGAGACTGATTATATTTTGCTCATATCTGTATCCGACGTCAAAGTTCTTATTTTCTCGACGCTCTCTTAATATACGCGCACTGGTGAGCTAATTCTGTTTCAAATATAAGAGAGTATGGTTCTCTACAAATACTGGGGCTAATTTAGAATTAATGTTTTAAATTTTGAAAAGGATTTTTTTACTTTTAACTTACCAGTGCACATACTTAGGAGAACTATGCAACCCTGATTTGCCAAACACGACATGATTGTTGCAATATCTTTCAATGTCATTTCCTCAAATGTCTTAGGGTTTCCGTAAACCACCCACGTAACATGATTACATCCTATGGACATCTTAAACACAAAACTAGTGGGACATCGAAACGTCCTCAGGATGTCCATAAAATGTCAACGTATGTCAAATGGGCATCCCAATGACAGACCTATTTCCCGTTTTTAAGTCTAGGCGACGTACTGATGGATGATCTCTACGACATCCATAAGTAGTACTTCTTGGATTATGATGTCAGTGTAGAGATGCTATATGGATGTCATGTGGATGTCCAGAATAAAATTAGAGTTTTAATTGAATTACGACTATTGGGAAACGTTTTTCTCTGATTTAAATTTAAAAGAATACAAATACGCATTACTACGAGCATAATTAACATTTAAACATTTATTTTCTAGGTAAACAGTAGCTTTTTTTACATTATTGAATTTCAAACAGCAGTTAAAATAATGCATGACAAACTGACCCTCACAACAGGGAAGATTTGTTAGCGAAACAATATTAAATTTAGAAACTAATTATGCTGAGGAAGCTCCTGAAACGGTAGGCGTAAGTGTCGATTTTGTGACAAGCTTGTCTTCTGCTTGATTCTGTCGCCACTCTGAAACTGCCTTTTCTGTAGACTTTTCTGAAGAATCGATCCTTTGGAACGAAAGGGCAGAACCTGGTGACACAAAAACACGTAACAATGAATGACATTATTGTTCAATCTGTATCACAACCGAAAGAATTTTACAATTTAAAATCATTCTTAAATTTTTTACCTTTAACTATACATCACGTCCTGGTTTTAGAGAAGTTGATGTTATTCCGAAGACTTCGGAAGCTATAGTCAAGTCCAACTTTATTGGTCATCAGCTTTTTCATTACACGGCCTAGATAGTCCACAACGGTGTCCCCACCACACATCAAAAGCTCCCGTTTCTAAACCATACAAATTAAGACTTCCCTTAGCATTCCTATGGTTAAAAAAGAAATCAACTTATTGATAAAATCTTACAAGTGATTCCTTCGTTGCGTCATCCAATGAAACGTCAAATGCCTGAAAGTCTTCTACGGTAGCAAATGGTTGACGTACAAGTACTTCATCTACGTTGGATGACCATCCTTCATGACTGCTTTTGATGCCTGCTTCACACCTGCTGCTGCTGAACACCTTGATCACTGTTGCTAGCACTTGTAACGGATAACATTGGCATTGGAGGTAGACGGACAGAATCGATTGGCAAAGTTGTAGATGCTTGCGCAAAGGAACTAATGTCTTCCTTGTTACTTCTCTCGGCCTCCACGACTTCTTCAATTCCGAATATCTGTACGAAACTTTCTACTTGTGCACTAAGCCCTATAAAAATGCGACCATGTGTTTTATAAATAAAAACACAAAAGTATCGTCAGCAAAGCCCACAACACATGAACATCATATAGTCTACTCACCATAGTTATTTTGTGCAGCAGCACACACAAGTGAGGGTGCGGATGGGAAGTCTCTCAAGCTGCGCAATTCCTGACTTTGTTCATCAGCAGATGATTCTAGGTCCTGAGTAACATTTTTCGTCGGAATGGCTACACGTTTTCGTTATGGAGTTGCTTCTGCTTCGCTCCAATCTGACATATATTCCGCTCTAGGTAATTCAAGTCGGACTTTTTGGTGGCTATCTGCAAAGAAAATAAAAAGTTTAGAAATAAATGAAGCAAGAGTATGCAAAACGATTGCGAGTTTGATAGTTCCACATTTCCGTAATATTCTTGCTGCGTATGAATAGCAGTCTGGCCCTGGTTTTCGTTTTTGGGTAACTAGCTTGGTTGGATTTTTGACGGGGAGCCAATGACACTTTACTTTTCCTTCTTGATCAGGTAAACCCAGCCAATTTTGCTGAACAACTTCCACACTTTTGCCACCTTGATACAAAAATTGGAAAACTGCTGTGACAATCGTGTTTTTTAGCACCTTTAGTAACGACGAAAACTGGCGATGATTAACTTGATTTGTGAGAGCCCAATCCTTAAAGTTTTGTAAAAGATCGAATGTTTCCTCAATATTGCTGCTGCTGTAGATACAGTTGGTGTAGTTGTTAATAATTTTCAAAAGCAGAATGTAGAACCTTCTTCAATCCTGTCGTTCACCAAGGTCGCTTCTTCGCCATCATCTTTCACTTGCACACATTCACTTTTATTACTAAATACTAATGACAATTCTTGCGCTGCAATTAGCCGTATCTCCGCCTTCCTACTATTGGTTTACGTCTTTGAAAAACTGCCGGATTTTCGCACATGTTACATTTATTCAAAACCGAATCAGGAAGTTGACAATTCCACCAAGAATAGGGAATTGTTGCAATGATCCTTCCTTTTCACCAAAAACCAGAACAAACTTTTCTTCTTCACTGTATCACAACAGCAAAAAAATATACAACATGAATAGCCATGTTAGCAGCCTGCTTTCCAAAAGTATGCCGCTTTTTTGCATATATGATTATGATTGGTTTAAATATGACTCATTTATGGACATGCATTGGATGTCTCTAGGACATGCTTGACATGACCACTTGGTGTCACGAAAGCAAATCAGTTTAAGTAATCCACAAGATGTCTATAGAATGTACATAGCTAGATGATCCATAAGCTCCATACATGGATATATTTTCGAACATCCACAGGATGTAGCATGTTACATGGCATGGGCAGACATGGCAAGTGGATTTAAGTGGTTATGGATAAAAATAGGTTTTATCATAATAATAAGAACGGAGAACAGAGAGAGGACACGAACATCATTTATTACATTTATTTGCCTTGTCACAAACAGTACATATGTATTTTCTGATTTTAGGCGGCCCCACAGACCTGGTGAAGAAACAAGAAAACAGGAGATGGAAAGGAAGGATGCATTACATATTTTTCCACAATAATTTCCCCTTGAATTTCTTTTCTGTCATAACTAACAAAACAAAGGATTCAACGTTATTTCTCTTTTTCCCTCTTTTTTCTATGCTCCTCGTTCTCACGATGGGCGTTTACTGCTTTCGACTTCCGTCACTTGTCAAAAAATAGATCTCACATGAGATGGTTTTCTACGGTCCTTCATACGGTTGCACATTCTAAATATACTTTCAGTCAACAACCTTAAACCGATACGATCTATGTAGCGACCTGATCATGATTTTTATTTCTTCCGCCATCCAAAACGATACAAACGTCAGAATGTAAAACAAAGATATTGTAAATTGTACGAATATTGAATATAAGTGCATGCATTGGCTAGAGAGACGAGGAAGAAGATGCTGAACATAATATGTACGGGCACGTGTGTAGGTGCCATGTATTTTCTGGCTCTTGCTTCTCTACATAACAATTTCTGGATGAGCATTACGTCATTTTATTTGTTCTCCCTGTATTGTTGCACTCATACCTAGATTAAGTACGTACGTTAACTAAAATTCAGACTCAACTTTTCCCTCTTTTTGTGTTATCTAGATAAAAGTGCTGTAAACTTATCAAAGAAAGTGCATGGGATCTTTCGGCCACTGCATTGTCTGTTCCAACTTCAGAATTCATAATGCTTATAAATATTATATCGCATACCCAGAATGGACATGGTGAATACTCCCTTCACGAATGTACAAAGCTCAATTCAAGTAAATTGGTGTTCAAAACAGTTTTGTTCTTCAAAAAATTGCTGTTACTTGAATTGCTGATCTCCTTTTCAAGATATCTTTTTTTCTTCACGAAGGTCCCATGCAAAGTCACTGAATTTTGTCATACAATCACATCGCACGCACATATACACGAAAAGCCAATCAATCTGCAGACAAAATTCTAGTAATATGTTCGTTGGTAATGACGTCGGCAACAGCGGTTTCATTTTTTGTACTAATGAGTACACCAGATTCCTGTACAATTTTTGAACTCCGAGCAGCACTTTGATTTTTGTAACCGATTATATGATTTGGAGACACACAGAGATTGATTAAACGCCTGACGATGAAAAAACCCCACACGACTAATTCTTCGTGTTGCTGCCTCACCAGTTTTAAAATCAATCATCTATGTCAATGATCTGCATTATATTATAGAAGGAAATACCAAACGGTGGTCCCAGACGCGAATTTATTAGCAAGGCCTTGTAGACTTAAGTTTCATGTCATCTCAATCAACACTGTATTTGTACAAAAAATTATGGAAGAACAGAAAAATTTCGATCAGGTTTGTCAAGTCCAATAAAATACCAGTTATATAGTGATAAAGTGGTTGTTTATTTCAACATATTTGAAGCGAAAATTATAATTGTTTATTTTTTTCCATAAATTTAAAAGCCACAAATCATAATGGAAATATATTAAGCAAAATTATGTGAATAATCAATAAATCTTAAGACTAAAGTCGATAAATACGTCTTACTAACATTGATTATTCTACAAATGATAAACATTTAAAACCCATCGTCTATCATTTACATTGAATTCACATAAAGTTTCTTTAGTCTCCCATAATAGTGTAGTTAATATTAATAATGCCAATTTCCCGAAAGAACTCCGCCAACTCAATAAATTTGGCATCTTCTCGGCATCTAAATTCCAGCGCTCTAACATTTTTCCATATGTGAATTTTAAATTGATAATCAGACCCATATTTGTGTTCCTGTAATTTTTCCAGAATTAACTAATTATATAATATTAGTTGAAAGTGAGACAGATTAAATCAAACTACATTTGCTATGACGTAAATTGCGGAAAATGTCCAATTCATATTGTATTTCTGCCCAAAAATATTACCAGCCGCCGATTATGAACGATAATTGATAATATTGTCTTTAAAATTCGCTATTCTATCAATAAAAATACCTAAACTGAATATTTCCGGAAGTCTTATTCCATATTCCACACATTCATACTCCACACACCCATACTCCACATATCAGATTTGGATGTAAATTCCATTTCGTAAAGGACTCAAACGTTACCCATTTCCAAGCCAAGTGATCTTGTGACGTTTTGACATACTTTTGGTATTCATATAATTCCCGGAAAAGTACAAAATCTCTCATTTTTAAATATGCCAGTGCGCAATGCCATCAAACAAACGGCGGAGAATTCAAACAAGACATTTAAAGTGGCGAATTTGGAAGAGTAGAAAGCATGAGCTTGAGCTCGTTAGAAGAACTGCTGTTCGCCAATATCGGGGAGTGTTTCTGGGGAATCGGGTACCTCCATTAGATTTGTAGTGGGACGGACTTGAATAAGCCAAATGAAAAGGCAGTATTTGAAACAATTCTCCGTCTCATTCCGGTATAATGAGCAATGTAAAAAAAATTATTTCGTGACATAATATTGTAATTTATGGGAACATTGTTTTATCACGACTGGAAAATATTTTTAATTGTGTAAGTTTTATAACGGCAGCCACCGCGTCAAACCTAGGAGCAATAAATACAACTACCTATGATCTAGTCTGTAGTCAAGCCAGAATAGGTTAAAGAGTTGTACACGTTGTGCACTTGGACTAGGAGCACAGCGGATGGATAGAAGGTGCATGCTGATGGCAGAATCATCACCCCACTTTAAAAGGAAATCCGATGCAACTCAGAAGAAATGGAGGAGGAGAGTTGAAGACCATCACCTATAAAAGTTGAGTTTAGCGACCCGAAAAGATTAAGCTGGAACAGTTGCATTTGTGACGATTTAATGAGTAGAAATGCAGGAAGGTGGCTTAGTAAGGACGATGAATATGGATTGAAAAAGAGTTTGAATAAAAATAAGTGTGAGTTATCAATGTCAAATGTTGTTGTACTTTGACTATGTAAACCAAATGAAATTCAGTATTGATGGTTGTGTTGTTATTGTGGAGTGAAAGAATTGAAATTTATGATTAAGCAAATCTTGGTTTTCAAGAATATGATTTTAGGGAGATCTTCGAGTGCAGTAATGAACAGTAATATTTTTTTATCTAACGTTGAGAATAAATAAATATTACTGTTCATTACTACACTCGAAGATCTCCCTAAAATCATATTCTTGAAAATGATTACCGAGTGGCAAAGAATTTTTAATAAATCTTGGTTAATAAATTACAACTAATTTTAAACTCACGTTTAGTATCTTTAACGAGCTTGAATGATTTCCTTCTTTTCAAATACTCACACTTCACGTTGACGTCATGAATATTTTAGGGGAAAAGTTCTAACTGATAATGCCTATGATATGATATTCGAATGAGAAAGGTTGTGGCACACAGTATGCATGTCGCCGTCGCCTCTACTGCATCCGTACTTGTTGCGAACGATATATAAGTAGCTAGCCTAAAAAAGAAGTCAATGCTTCACTTACACCGTCCATACTTTATGCACATCCGTTGCAGTTTGCGGCTCATGACCACGATATACGCGTCATATCTCTTAGCAGGAAACACATTTATGATAAAGAATTTCTCATTAGAACGTACCTAATCTAATTTTTTCAAAGTATTACAATGGAAATTCGTCAAAACCGTTAACAGTAGCACATAGTGTGCGATAACTATATTTGAGAAGGCATCCGTGTTTCTTTGTAAGAAAATACATCGATGTATTATTTTTTACGATAAAAATCATGAAAAGATGCCACTCTTTACTCTATCCTTAAAGCAAAGAGTTCAGCTGCAGAGATTTGTCTTTATGGTCTGTAAATTCCGTTTAATAGTTTCCGTTGTGCTACAGCAAAAATTACTTTTCGTAAAATTATGAGATAAAACTAAGAATTGAAAGAATATTTCGAACAACTGCATTCGAAACGGGTAACTTAGAAATTGCTAATTTATCGGAGAGAGGCTTACTTTCATTAAGTGACGAATCTACTCTCCACTCTATAAATATAATAAAACGATCCACAAAAGTTGCTGCAATAGCGAACAGTGAGCGAAGAAATGATAAACCAGTGGTGAGTATATTCTCGACAACTTTACTTTTTTCGCTATCATCATTTTTTTGTATGAAGTTTGTTTCATCCTTTAATTTGAAAAATTAATTTTAGGGTGTATCAGATCTTATTTCCAATGGTGATGATTCTAATGGCAATATGTTTTATAGTTGGAGTAATTCTTATCCTCAAGTCTTACATTTTGACAAGGTTAAGAAGTAAGTAAGTATTTTTTACGGGGTCGTTAAATTCTTACCACCGTATCGAATTATAATGGAATACTTTTTGATATATTACGCAGTAAATATTGCAAATTCAGCCGCAATGCGACTTCGTCGTCTAAGCGGACCAGCTCCGAGAAACTATTACGTTGAATCAACGGAAATGAGGTCATCCCAGTTTCAACAAATTCGTAATGACAACGATACGCGATCATTAGTACTACCGGCTACACATGGAAGAAGTGGGCAACGGCAATCGGAACTGGCTGAGTATGTAAATGTCAGTTAAATTGACTGATTGGAGTTTGGAGTTAAGTTTAGTATCCATTATAACTTAGTACGAGGAATTATTAACAAATATATGAATGATGACATAAAATTTATAGGAATAAATGAATAGGAACATGATTATTAAGTTTGTAAATGTGAATAAAATACCAGTTATAAAGCCCCAGTGTTTGCATAGTGTTAGTTTGACATAGTGGAAGCATAAATTATGTGTTTAATAATTTATATTACAAGCACAGATGCACAATGAACATCAGTTAAGTAAAATTATTTGATTAATTATTAAATCAATATCAATTTTATATCTACTTGTCGTTAATAGTATTGATTATTGTCCAAACTGTTTTACAGCCATTGTCTTTTTTCACATTGAAATCATGTACAGTTTCTTGGTATTAATCTCCCAAAACTGTGTAGTCGACATTGCCAATTTCCCGAAAGAACTCCACCAACTCACTGAATTTGGGTCGCCTTTCGATATCTAAATTCCAGCATTCCAACATTTTTCCATAGCTAAATTTCAAATCGATAATCACATTAGAGTCAATATATTTTTGCAGAATTGACTAATTATGTATTAGCTGAAATTGAAAAAATTAAATTAACTACATTTGTTCAGACGAAAATTCCGGGTTTCCGAGTCTTAAACCATTTTGTAACTCATCAGGAAACTCTAGTGTCCAATTCATTGCTCCATACGGAATTTTTCCTTGAAATTTCACCAGTCGAACGTATTGCATTATAATTGATACTAAAATTTTAATACTTCTATAACTAATTTTATAAATAAAATTAATATACCTAAACTGAAAATTTCCCAAAGCGTTACTCCGTAACTCCACACATCAGATTTGGATGTAAATTCCATTTTCGTCAGGGACTCATACGCCATCCATTTCCATGGCAACGGTTCCTGTGACTTCTTGACATACTTTTGGTATTCATATAATTTGCGAGAAAGCCCAAAATCTCCGATTTTGCAGGTGTAGTTTTCATTGAAGCAAAACATTTCTCGTGGCCAAATCCCCATGAACGACTTGTTTCACCTCGAGGTAGTCCATTCCACTAGCAATTTCGAGTGAGAATCGGTGAAGTTCTTGGATTTCAATTAATGTTTCTTCCTCGCCAAAACCTTCTTGGTTCACGTGTTCGTTTTGGTCAAGGCGCGGGACGACTGTTCTTTTTCTTCTCAAAAGAGTTTCAAGTGACCCGTTTGGACAGAGCTCAGTAGCAATTAACAAAGTACCTTAAACACAAAAAATTGAATGGGTTATATAAAACTATGTATATAATCTAATGAAAGAATATCTCAAACATCTTATAATAAATTTAACCTTTATGAATTTCTTTCGTATAAGCACCCAGAAATCCAACTATGTTAGTATGCACTCCGATATAGCAGTGCACTTTAATTTCTTGAAGAAAACTTTTAAAGGATCCCACTGTGCAATTCTTATTCGGCTGTTTAATCGCAGCTAGAATTCCTTTTGCTGTTCCTTTGTACACCACGCCGAAGTTTCCCGTACCTAATAAGCACTGTTGATCTGAAAATAATGTTAGAATGTTGTCAATATTGAGGCAGTGTCAAGTTTTCCAGCAGAACTAATTTGAAGAATGATTAGTTTAATCATTTTTCTCAATAACTTTAATTTACCTATTACACAATCTGGCAGCTGGAGGTCGTACTCATTGCGAAACTTCATGTATTCAATAGACGCACAATTATTGGCTGGTTGTTGACCAGTACCATCAATTGGCGGGGATCTTCCATTCAAGAATTCCATCACTTCTTCATCAGATAAAAATTGACTCACTTTTTTGTATCGAATGTAAAGAAATGAGCTAACAGCTATTAAACCAATAATTAAAATTGCGCCTAAACCCCGAACGACGATTACAGTCAAAGACGTTTCAGAGCCCTCTTCTTTCATTGGTATTTTAAGTCGTGTCCCTAATGGTAAGGGCCTCCACATTTCTCGTCCTGAGTAAACTGTATAAAACCAAAACGAAAAAATACGAAAATGATCTGAGTTGTTCGTTAATTAAATGATGTATGATTGTTGAGCTTATATTCTCTTACCAGATTCTTTTTCAACATATGTAAGTGGATTAGACAAATTTGTGTAAACATAATTCGTCCACCATCCATTCCTGTGACCACTTTCTTCGTCAAAAGCTTGCACGACGAAATAACTGATATCATATGCCTTACCAAACTCCTTGAAATGCGAGATTAATCGGAGATATCGTTCCATTACAACCTGATCTTCATCTAAGACTACGTCCACCTCTATCCGAAAATAGATAACGAGGTTTGGCTGTAATTCATTACACACCCGTTTAAGGTACAAGTGTGTTTCCAAAACCTTTCCAATCGTTCCAATCTCGTCAAGCCGCGTAAGTTTAAGTTTTTCTTTACAAACTAAGTAGTTCAAAGGAGTTAAAATGTACGGAATTGAAACGTTTCCAAAGAACTTCAGCTGGAAAACATCCATACATTCAGTAGAATTCAGAAGTATACCAATCTTAATGCCCAATTCCTGCCCTTTTTCTACGAAGGTTTTAACAATTCTTGTATCGTTTACAATTACTTGAACACCATAGGTGGACAAGTCAATGTGAACACCTTGTACAGCACATCTTCCTTTACTTGGAATTTCGTTCAAGAATTTTAGAAACATATCAGACTGCGACAATTCTTGGATGGAAACAGATTCTGTGTCTGGAAAAACATAGCTAATAAAATAGTTCTTTTCCGGTCCATTCCACAACTTAGACGTGAATTCATTACAGGCAGTGATAAATCCTTGCCATTTATCTGACAGAATAATCTCCGCTAAATTGAACCGATGCGAAATGAAGCTCACCAAGATTTCATACTCTTCACTCTGAATGGAATCATTTTGTCGAATGTATCTTGTGTCAAAAACTGTTCCAACATGTTTATTAAAAAAGTAGTCAACGCCAATTTCTGGTCGACGTGTCATCCAATTGATGCAAGGATCAACTGTCCAATTATTGATACCTTTTGGATAGTTGCGTAATACAGATAAAGGATACAGTTCAGCCATCTTCGGTTGATATTCCCTACTTCCGTTCCAAAATGTCGGTCTTAGCAACGACAACCAACTTGAGTAATCTGGTTGTTTCTTCAAACTATCCACTGCTGACTTTACTATAACCGGAAAATCGTTGAACTTTGCCCAGTTCATTATGGCTTCGTAGTACTCATTAACACGAAGATTTTTTTCGTTACAAAATGATGTAACTCCTACGTAATCCCTTTCGTGGAGGTCAACGTTCGAAGTAATTCGTAACTCAAGGTAAACTTTAGCGGCAGGGTGAAATTTTAAGATCAAATTTCTTAACTCCTTTGCTGACTCTAAGACTTTCCTCACATTGTTCTCATAGTAGAATGAGTTAGCAGGGCCAATTCTCAGATAAATTCTTTGATGGTTAAGTATGTATAACGTTCCGTTTATTTCTTTGCAAGCTTGAACTACACCGGCTGCTACTGACTTTATTGGCAACTCAGGTAAAAACACGCAAACACAACCTACTTCTACACCGTGTGAAGTTATTTGTTGTCCAATATTTTTATCAATTTGTGCTGAATAATTTCCACCTTCTTGCAATTTAATGTCAAATAAGATTGATTTTAAGACAAATGGCTGCATTGAATTGATGTGTTGTAACACCTCTAAAATATCCTGGATTAATTCTCCGTTGGCATTGACAATACCATCTTCTATTGCAAACGTGTAATCAATGATAACCTCTATTTTGTTGTCTAACGGGAGTAAATTATCGCCATCTCTGTTGTAAAGTGCTTCCATGCGATTTAGTTTCCAGAGTTTCCACCCATCTTTATATCATTAAAAACGAAACGTTATCTGGGACGAAATTTATCGAAGGGGGGAACATTACAATTCAAATTGAGATGATGAATAGGCCACTTACCATATTCCAGAATTATGATTTTAAAGTGTTTGGAAAACTCCCGAACTATCGAGGGAGCATTCCATGAATCCTTTGTGTATGTAATATAAGACACGACTAAAGACTTGGAAGCTTCGTCAAAGCCATTCTGTGTTGAACTGACAAGCTTGGTTCTAAATATTAATTGCATGCCGTTAATTCCATCATCTTGCCAACGTTCCATGTAGTTTTCAAAAAGTCTATAATGATTCTCGTCCCCCACTGCTTCTACTGTAGGGTAATACCAAATTTCTGGCAGAGTTGGCTCATGATATCGTGTATGCTTTCGTAATACCTTAGATGTTTCGGCATGCATATAAGCCATACGTTTACGAAATATACCAAAGGATTCTGGAATGCCAACAGTGTCTCCAAATTTGAAGTAAACTACTGCCCATTTTCTCTCATAAATCTGATCTGCTGCAGCTTGGCAGTTGAGAAGGGCCTCATTGATGCCAATACCCCAATCTCTCTCAGTTAATTCAAGAAGATTCAATAAGTTCCAAAGTCCAGGTCTTCTATTTGATAAATCGTCACATGTCATGGTTTTGTCAATATTTAACAAATAGTTGGTTCTAAAATTTGGAGCCTTGAGTTTTACACTCCGTTTATTATAGTTGGCGAGCTTAGCAAGCGTGTTATTTTTTAACCTAAGTTTCCAAAATTAATTACTTTGTCAATCTACAATCTATGTTAAGATACATTTGAACTTGAATTTTTGATGTTAAATAACTATCCATGTTAGATATTTCTGCTTACGTTATTGACATTGTCAAATCACGCAAATCTCGACCTAAAGTGTTTCTCCAAAATCTACCAACATTGTTTATCTCCTCAACACAGTCTTGAATTGTGCTGCAATCTTTTTGAAATAAAATCTTCATTACCACAATCATTTTGAATGAAATATTAAATATTTTTAATGAATGTATCTTACAAAGAGAGTACAAGTTTAATTTAGTTTTAGTTTCTGTTCCATTTTCAACATATCCCGATTTGGTGAAAAAGTCCATACTTGAAATTTGACCTTGTATTAATGCATGTAGTGGGCTTGTCACATCACGGAGCTTTTTTGAAGGGCTTTTCACATCTATTTGAATCGTCGGGAATGATTCATTGCCAATTAAGAGAAATATCACGAGCACTTTAAATCTCCGCATGTTGAATTTACATATCAATTTCTCGCTGTTAAATTATATTATTACTATAACCTCTGGATGTAAACACAATTCTAAAACTGTGGTTGTAGTTTCATGGATTTGTGAATTTATTGACTGCTTCGTAGTCCAGTTTTGTAAAGAAACACTTCGAGTTAAAGTCAACGCCACGTTTACTATAATGTATTTTTGTTATTCGTGGTTTTATGCTTCCTGTGTTTGCGCAAAAGATGGGTTACGGAAATTCCAAGTCAATAATGAAGTTTCTAGTGTGGTTTTTACTTCCGTTCGAACGAGTAGAGTATTTTGAAAGACACTCGACTTTTAATATAGCATTATGGAAATTCCGTGTCTATCTGCGTCAAACTGTGGTGTTATCGTAACTTGAAACCAAAAATAAATACTAATTTACCAATTTAATTGTCCTGATGATGTAACCACAAACATTAATTTCACTGTGCTGGTTAGGTGGGCGTGAAACTATTACAATTTAAGTTCGACACGATTTCCATTGCAAGGGGAACAAATGCTTTTCATGATAGGTTAAGAATTGAAAAACAATCTACATTCTCGTTTACTCACGTTGTTTCGTTTCGCCACTCTGTTCGGAGCGAAATTGCAATTGACGTTATTCCCATTAACTAGAAATTCGAAATTTACTAATTGGTATGTTGAGATGATTCAACGAAATATCTTTTATTCATGTAGATCTATATTGAGCAATACAAATGACTTTATAGATTACTGTATTACCTATACCTTACAATTAAATCTTTATATTTAATTAGCACATTGTTATGTCAGTACAAAACTTGTAGTTTATTAGAGTACAAATATTACTAGAAGGAAATTTCAATCGAACGCAAACGGCGAGTGCGGTTATTACAACTTGGACAAAAATGTTTAAAAATGCATAAAACTTTGTGATATGACTGAATCTCTGATTGTACATATTTGTAGAAAATAAGTCCCGAGTACAACACATGATGTTACCAATATTTTGGGGGAAAAGTTTAAGCCAATAATGCTTATGATATGATATTCGAATACGAATTGTTGTCACATATTATATATATATGCTGACATCCATATGGATGCCACCATATTATAATACAATTATTGCATCCTCACTTTTTTTATTGCGAATCTTTACAAATAATTCTCTGCCACTACTGCACTTACGCCATTAACACTTTATGCACATTAATTGCAGTTTGCGGTTCATCACCACAATCTACACGTCATATTTGTTAGCATTTGAAATACAATTATGATAAAGAATTTCTCATTGGAATGTACCTAATCTAGATTGGCGGAGTAACGCAATGCAAATCCGTCAAAACCGTTAACGTAACCTGTGCAGTTATAGTAAAACTTAATTTTGTAATATGAAAATTTTTAAATCACACTAAAGATTTTAATCGCAATACGACGTCGTCGTCTAAATGGACGAGCTCCGAGAAACTATTATGTGGAGTCAACGGAAATGAGATCATATGAGGTTCAACAAATTCATAATAATGATAGACGATCATTCACCGGCCACGCATGGAAGAATAGTGCAACGGCAATCGGAATGGCTGAGTAGACTGACTGTAAGGTATCGACAGTAAATTTCATATCCAGTATAATTTAATACGAGCAATTATTAACAAAGATATGAATGAGGAAATAAAAATTATTTAAGGAAAAAACATGCAAATTTGGTTCCTAATGTGAATAAAATACGGTTATGAAGTCACACAGTGGTGGATTAGTTTTATTTTGGAAGGAAAAATCATGTTTATTTATTTATTTATATTTTACAAGCCAAGAAGCAAAATGAACATAAATTAAGTAAAATTATTTGATTAATTAATAAGTGTTAATTATGTACAGTTAATATTTTTGATTATTGTGCAACATGTTTTACAGCCATTGGCCTTCTTTCCCATTGAATACATGTACAGTTTCCTGTTACTAATCTTCCAAAATGGTGTAGTTGGCATTGCTAATTTCCCGAAAGAACTCCACTAACTCACTGAATTTGGGCCGAGTTTCGATATCTAAATCCCAGCACTCCAACATTTTTCCATAGCTAAATTTTAAATCGGTAATCACATCAATCTTAGAATTCATATATTTTTGCAGAATGGACTCAGAATTATATATTAGTTGAAATTGAAAAAAAATAAATCAACTACATTTGTTCAGACGAAAATTCCGCCTTTGCGAGTCTTAAACCCTTTACTAATTCATCAGAAAACTCTAACGTCCAGTTCATTGCTCCATACGGAATTTTTCCTTCAAATATTAGCAGTGTACATATCAAGTACCATTTATAGTAAATCTTTAAATTCTATGAATAAAAATTACCTAAACTGAAAATTTCCCAAAGTGTTATTCCATATCAGATTTGGATGTAAATTCCATTTTCGTCAACGACTCATACGCCATCCATTTCCATGGCAACGGTTCCTGTGACTTCTTGACATACTTTTGGTATTCATATAATTTGCGAGAAAGCCCAAAATCTCCGATTTTGCAGGTGTAGTTTTCATTG
>JAANSM010001448.1:0-18596 GCA_036850725.1 Orchesella villosa
CTTTTACGACAAAATATAAGCCATCTTATCTTTCTTCTTTATCTACACTTAACGTTATACATGATTTTTATAGGTATATAGTTTATAGGATACACTCTTGATCCAAAAATGGTTTAAGGTCAAAAGGTCTATATCTTCTGCTATATATCACATCATATCATATAGCAAAGCTCTATAATAAGGAATCTTGTTGTGCACCTTTTTTTGCAAAGGATACTTCTTACGCATGACCTTGGTTTCTTCTCCTTCTCTCCTCAAGTGATCAACAACCATTTTTTTCATTGATTAATCAAAAAGAATGCTGCGTTCTGTCAAAAATCCTTAAGAAAAATGCACCATATACCTATACCTATATATTATCACATATGTTTACCATAACTTTACACGTGTATCTTTTCATTACTTAATCCGTCTCCCGCATTTGGCAGTTTGCCTAATGTTTTAAATATTGCATTGAAGACGTGATGACGACTAAAGTTAATGGGACTAAAAATTTCATCACAAATGTTTTTGGGAAAGGACATGGTCATGTTTATCTCACCATCGTCATTTAGTTTCATGGGCTATAAATCTAATAAGAATTTAAGTAGAAGTTATGATAATAAATAAGATTAAGCCAAAATTATATTATAGCATATACAGTATAGCATAAGATCATGATCCTTCTATTGTCAATTTCATTACCATTTTGTTCAAAGTTTTAAGGCATTAAACGCAGTGATGCAGGCCTTGTTGCGAAGATGGTTTCATTAGATAAAGAAAATGCGTCTCCCTAAAAATTTCATACCAAAGCATAATCTTCATTTCAATTTTTAAACACAGACACAACAAGAAACACACTTAAAAAATAATGGCTAGTCGACCGACGTCACTATCAAAACTATATCAAAATCCAAAAGAATCATGTGCATACAGTGTGCATATGGCCATCCCATCATCATATCATGTGAAAATGAAAATTGCGTGTGATCTTCATTCATTTTGATATTTTTTTTAAATTTCATTGTTTAGTAACTTATTTGCCTAAGTATTCATATAAATATGCGCTCATTCTATAAATGCATAGCTTCGGAAACTTTTGGTGAGGAAGATGACACATATATGCAAAATGTATTATAGCATTATAGCCTTCATTATAGCACCTGTAACATCAACATACTTATTTGTCGCTTTGTTTCTTTCGTGTTATATACGATTGCATTAATTTAATAACCAGACAGAGTATAGTCCAAGTCGTCTTACGTGTTAACACCACACGTTTTCGCCATTATTAATGGGGAACAGAAGTTTCAACAAGAATTCGTTTTTATTCCTTTCCATATTTTGCGTCTCCAAATCCTCAAGAGCTGGATACAAACACATGAGGGAATATATTCGACATTCGAATGCCTAGCAGACCTTCTCACCTCCACCGGATTGGTTTCTGGTCTTCTGAACGTGAAAAAAACTGCAGAATTTATTAATAATAGATAGGAATTCCAAACACATGACCACATATAATCATCATTGTATGATCTATTAAGTAGTCTATGTTGGGATAGGTGGAGGACGGGATATTCCCGGTTGTTGAACATGGATGCTATATAATATAATAAGGATCTTGAATCTTGACCATTTTTTTCTTGCAAAAGGGGGATCACCTTGATCAGCAACTTGCAGCCAAGCCAAGCTAATAAAGTATAAGCATCATCACAAAATGATCTCACACACGCTTTTCGTATTTCATTATTCTTAGCTAGTGAGCTGATAAAGTAAACAAAGTAGTTAAAGCCTGACAAAAAACACTCACTGTACCCAGTGTACTGCATAAAAAGATACAATGTACAAAATGTCATATCTAAATGAACCTCAAGTATTAAGTGGTCAGTCAAAACAGCATAAGTGAGAGATGAGTGCAAGTTTTTTGGCTACTTTTTTTTGCTTGTCAAACGAGTTAAAAAAGGGCAGTCCTTTGTTCCAGAAGATGCTGCCCAAACACACAATATCACAACAAACTTGGGAGAGACTATATAGGATATAGTATATAAATTCGTGTAATTTTTATTCTTCTTTTCAGTGATACTTATCATATCTAAGTATACTTATGCTTGCAAAAAATATATATTATTGTGTTCATGCCCTGGACCTTTGTGCAACGCATGGTTGTTTATGAAGAAAAAATTCATAGCTTTCAAATTAATGCTATATTAAGGTGTATGGTCAATATGGCCATAATATATACTGATGGTAGTGTATCATATTATCATATAGCTTGAATGTTAAAGTTGTAGTAATTGGGATTCAGGTCGCATTCGCCTTTGAGTCAGTTTTTGGAGTTAGTTTATTATAGTTTAAAGGTTGTCGAGCTAACACTCAGTTTCATCAGCTCAGACGAATCTCACCAAGCTTCAGCCTCCTGAATTGACGACATTGATAGTTTATTTGCGTGAGCATATATACATTCCGCTTTCCTTCTCCAGTTTTCTCATTTCATTAGCCGAGTTAGCATGTCTAGTTAGTGTTTAGTCTGAGACAATAGTGCAGAAGCTTTAGTCACCCACTCAAAATGACAATGAACTGGAAGANTGAGACAATAGTGCAGAAGCTTTAGTCACCCACTCAAAATGACAATGAACTGGAAGACTGAAGGCTATTTTAACATATCTCAATTGCAAAATAGCAGCGCACAGGTATATTGTCAATTGTGTAGTGTTCCATTGTTATTCTGATGATAAGTGTCGTCAGTATATTATTATAGTGGGCTACATTCTATATTATATGGTGCGAGTTTCTGTTATTGCTCATTTTCTTTTTCTATTTTTTAATTTTCGTCGTCCAGATTACACATGGCGGAGAACCTCCCCATATTCTCTCAGTATTCAAGCTCACTTTCGTTGAGTTCGACAAGACGGAAGCGAAATTATGGATGGAGCATCATTGGACCGCGTGCCTCTACTTCATAGTCCCCTACTGCCTTTTCATATCATACGGCCCTGAATATATGAGGAACCGGAAGCCCATGAACTTGAAATGGGTTATGACCCTCTGGAATTTCTCCCTAGCCATTTTCTCAATCCTCGCTTGTTGCACTGTCCTGCCAGAATTTTACAGAATTATTAGCTCACCCAATGGTTTCCACAACTCTGTTTGTGCCCCATGGTATGCTTAATACTATTAAAACTATCTAGGACATATAGATTATCAATCAATCAACCTCTTTAAATCTTTTTTAAAATATGACATTCAACCATTTCCTTTAATAGCTCGGTAATTCCTAACCAATCGCTCAAATGGGGATGGTTATTTACATTGAGCAAATTGATAGAGCTTGGCGACACTGTGTTTCTCGTATTGAAGAAGAGGAAAGTCATATTTCTCCATTGGTCAGTAATAATTTTTAGATGTCAATAAAAATCATCTTAAAAGCTTGTCAATTATCTTTATTTTTATGTTTTTATCGATTATTCCACAGGTTTCACCACATCACAGTGCTTCTCTACTGTTGGTATTCATACTCTTTCCAGCTTTCCTCTGCGCGGTGGTTCATCTGCGTAAATTTTCTTATTCACGCCATGATGTACACTTACTACGGACTCCGTGCGTTGGGTGTCCACATACCAAGAAAACTCGCGATGACATTAACCTGCACGCAACTGAGTCAAATGCTAATTGGACTTGTTGTCAATGTATATGCTTACCGCATGAAGGCACGGGGAGTGGAATGTGATATGCCGCTCAGACACATTTACTTGGGCTTTCTCATGTATGCCTCATATTTTGTGTTATTTGCCCACTTTTTCTCCAAAGCTTATATGAATGGAGGCATCTCTAGAACAATGATGGCGCACAGGAAGGTCGAGTAAACGCGGAAGTAATAGAGGAGATCGGGTGTTGGAAAGTAGTCAAGTTGTGCGATTTGTCAATTTAGGACTATAAAGGTCAGAAGTTATGTTAGAAATAATTATTATTATATTTACTTTTTACGTATTATATTGCACAGTCTGTATATAAATGATTTAAACTATAGTAAGTATTATATTGATATTGTTATATGTTGTAAGTATACATTTACACTGATGGTAATCAATCAAATTGATTTTCCGTTGACGCTGAACACGGAGTTAATATAACTTTTAATGTGTCCCGTTGTACATAACATGTATATAAAAAATTATTATTATTATTATTATTATTTGCTTCAAAATCAAAAGTACACATATGATTCGTTCTTTGTTCAGGAAATGGTGGTATTATATTAGGTATATCCCCTCAGGTGTAATATACTCCCTTCACGAAATGTACTTGAGGTTGATAGCCTTTATTTGGAGATTGTATCGCAATCTCTATCTCCAATCGCCAACATAAATACAAACAGCTATATTTGCACAATAAATTGAAACGCAGTAAAATACGTTAACCAATTATTAGGTTCGATTAATCACCAACACCAATCATCCATTGTTATTAAATACATTTTTCTATCTTTGTCTATCTTTCTTATCCGATACAACTTTTGTCATAAATTATTATAAAATGCTCTTCCTAATCATGTAAAAACATGACCTACTCACCAAACTAGCATAAAAAGAAGGGAGATTCGCCACACTTAGCCAACTTATTCAGAAAATTTCATTTGGAAAAGTTCTGCATAGCCAAAGTCCATTCCAAGATGTGTAATTTGGTTAAACCTACAAATTGTTCATTCTCAATTCTCATCATTGCGCAACTGTTAGGCCCCTCCGCTCTCCAACGTTGATCCTACGATCCTACTTCTACACCCCTATTATTACCATGACATGACGTTCAATTTAATCGTTGGCTCACCATCAAATGCGAAGCTTGAAGCTAGTTTTTGTACTATTTTACTTGCAGAGTCGCTCGACTGATCTTACTGATCCATGTAATGTAGTTTTAAATAGTATTTAAGTCTTTTAAGTCTAAACATGTCTAAACCATAAAGTAAAAAACATTTCCCATCTAATCTCTATATACAATGTATTCAACAACATCGGAATCTGAAGACGCCGGGTTATACTACATGGTCACTTCCTTACTCCCACTAGCCTTCTATTTTGACTTTGTCAAACCAGCTCAGGAGCTAAATGACATTGAAGCAGAATACATTAAAAAGTTTGCTGTACGTTGATACTTTCATTTCTTCTGACTAATAAAGCATGGTATACACATTATGCACAGTTCATTTCCCAACTACTGCCCAAGATATTCCGCTATGCATATATGTGTGTAATATTTTCCCCTAGATATCAGAGCTAAAACTACTGCTCTTTTGCCCTTCCATGATGTTCCTTGGATTCTGTGTCATCAACTGGGCTGCCGATCCAGAATCAATCTCTATGTATTCCTCCTGCTTCATCATATTTGTCCTTATCCCTATGTCAATGTTGGGTCACATCTTCGGGGATTTTGAAACTCTTAAATAATCCCCCTGATTTGAGCATTAGACGTGAAACCATTAGCTCAGTATGCAAATCAAGCTTTATCCCATTTATGAACATTTAAACTATATGTGTAACTTCCACGTCATTTTGCTTGTAGATCATTGGCATATTTTATATAATAGCTACCTTTGCCCTGTTCGCATTCATTTGCGCGGTAAGTGGACCGGTGACTTTTAATTTTGTTGGTGACTCCGACTACGAGTTTCCAACTCAAGAGGATCCACCATCTGAACACCTTTTTGTTGGATATAAAGACGACGCCTATATACTCATTGATGCGAACCGTGGCTACTTTACGCTTGCTCTGTACAACTACGCACCTCCCACGATATTCCTCATCACCATGTTTTTCCTTAGTCACCTTTTCCTCACTGTCATTTCTCGATGCATTATTGTCACCGTTGTGACTGCTTTGTCACATTTTGTGGAGAGGGTGATTTGATGTGATGCGATTTTATGAAAGAACGATGAATAAAGTAGATTTTTGATGGGACAAATGGTTTATTGACTTCCTTTAATAGTTGATGACTGACTTCCACGCCAGTTGTTTTTATTTTTACGGAAAATCTATGCATGGGAGAACGTAATTTCCCTCTATAAGACATTCATCATCTATTGCTTTAAAAAATACTTGAAAAAATGGATTCCTATTATGTCTCAGCTCCAGTATCTGTTTGCCCCAGGAAGTTATCTGAAATCGTAAATGAGAAAAGAGCTCTTGAAACAAATCCTTTCTATAAGCAAGTAATATTCTACATGCATATAAAAGTTTCATTTTGACTTTTATTTACGTAGTGTGAGCCATGAAAAGATATTTTCTCCAGCTTTTTTATATGTTGAAAAGCAAAAAACACGGAAATATCCGACACCGTCGGAGAAAGATCTCGGAGGTCCAAATATCGTAATGCTATTAGAAAAGACAAACAAAATGATATAACTCGAACATATTGCGTTTTAAAATTAGGAAGAAGTTTCATCAATAAATATAATTAATACATTGTTTTTTAATGTTTGAGTACCTTTCGCATTTGCTACAGGTGCCGCAATACTTCCTGGTCGATAATAAGCCCCAATCTGTTTCATATACCTCACCTTCCACTCAGGAATCTTGGTGAGTCCCATATCCGTCAATTTTGAAGCATTGGACATTTTCAAACTCACCAATTTACTCATCCTTCTCACAATCATGTTGAAATCTGTGTCTGTAAACTCCATATGTAACTTATTTTCCTCACAATTATCCAACAACTCCAGCATCCTCACTGATTGAAAATAGTCACAAAGAAGATTCATATCAGGTTTTGCTAATCCAAAATTTCCTTGCGCATTCATAATCTTCAAGTTCATATAGTACTTAAGCCCACTCTCTCTCCTTCCTCTGTTGAGCCTCGCAATTGCTGCGAAGTCAATCCTCGTGCTATCCAAAACCAGGAGCTCCAGCCCCCTTATGACGGACACCGGTTGCGGAGACGAAATCTCGTAGCTACTAATATGAAACCCGAATTCAAACTTGTGTAGAATTGACGTCGGAAAGTTTCTTAAGAAATCAGCAATACCCGCCCCAGGCGTGACTCTCGAGAAACTCGCTCTTTTTAACGATCTCTCTTGTTCCTGGAGAAAGGGAAAGAGTGTCGAGTCGCAGATGCTGAACCCAAAATTAATGTTGGGAAAAGAGAGGAAAAGCTGTTGAAGCCGGAGCTTGGCCCAAACTGGATTCCTTAGGGCCAACATGAACTCTATGAAGGGCTCAACATCTTCGTCACTCCGGCTAAAATCTAGATCAGTATCAACCCGAATAGCCCACTTGATTCGGAGCTGTCTCAAGGATTCGTGACAATATTCCATCATGTTTGTCATTGTTGCATAAATCTCATTTAGTTGGGAGCGGAGTAAAGGGAGTCCAAATAGTTTGGAAAAGTCGAGCTCCAAGTTGACCAAGGAGCAGCTTCGGAATGTGAAAAGGTTCATGTAGAGCAAGGTCGCGAGGCGATCATAAAGGCGGAGACGGAGCGTCTCCAACTTGAGCACGGTTTCCATCCCTTCAAACCAAGTGGTTTCGTTTGTGGTCACGCGGGTGTAGGCTTGACGGACACTGGTGTAGCCAAAATCTGACATGGCTTCGTCATACTTGAGCTCCCGGAGTTGGACATATTTTAGGGAGGGGAGAAGGGCCATGTAGCGATGGATGAAGTGGAGGAAAGAGCCATTTTCGAAGACGGTGAGTTTTACTACTTTGCTAAAGTGTTGGAGGGAGCTGGTGTGCCAGCTTAAGGATTTCCCGAAAATGTAGGCGTTTCTCTTTTTTGGGATTATTCGGATCTCTTGGTAGTCGGCGAGGAGGGAAGCGTCCCATTTTCCACGGCGGAAGAGCTTTGAGCCCCGACTCTTGTCCATTCTGATGTTGAGGATGGTGGTTTGACCCATGTGCTCTGAGGTCAGGGAGTTCCATAGCCGACATGTTAGGTGGACGTTAAGGAGGGTGTGGAAGTCTAAGGTGTGGATGATATCCCGTACGATCCAGATCTTTTGAAATGAAAATATGCAAATAAAAATTAAAAATGGTTACAATTTACAAGTTTTTAAGTGAAGCGGACTGAGCTGGATGGGATTTATGCATGGAAGAACCTACCGGGATATCATCAATTGATGTTTTTATATCGCCCATTCCGTCTAAAATGAGTTTGCTGCCAGGAATCAGTCAACTTTCTCATTTCATTGGTTCTCCGATCGGCAGCAGAACATCAGGAATTAAATTTAAATAAAGTCACAAAAAATGTTGAAGCTCTATAATATTAGAAAATGATTAGGGTTTCATTTTAAAAAATATCGATATATTTGAGGCTACCATGCAGTCGCAATCATATTCATTTTATGGTTTCCATAGGCTGACGGTGATCAAGAACCATAATAAAAAATTTATACAATCTGTATCCTACGAGCGAAAAGTTATCTTCTGTGCCCGTTTGTTTCATAGCAGTTATAAAAATCCAATAGACAACAGGATAACTTAAGAAAACCCTCATTTTCATTTCAAATATCGCTAAACGATCACAATGGCAGACGAGCAACCTCCAGAAACGCCTGTTCCCACAGAGGAAGCTCCAGCACCACCTCCACCCCAAGAAGAAGGAGGGAAGAAGCTCTCCACCAACTCGGCAGCGTCAAAAAAGCAGTCTGAAGACAAAGGAAAAGGAGCCGTGGCCACCAAGGCTAAAGAACAGTCAAAGAAAAAAGATCCAAAAGGGAAGAAACCAGAGCGGAAATATCTCGGGTGGTTGGATGCTAACAACATAGAATGGAAAACATATATGGAGTACATGGGATATAAAAACTGGTTGATGAAATACGGACCTAGTTCCGAATGGGGGCAACGATACAAGTAAAAAACATACATAAATTTTTGAAGATAAATGACGTCGATAATAAAATATTTAATTTGATACATTATTTTTGTACAGAGAATGGATTTGTTCAGGAATGACACGTGGTGCGATGCGAAAGCCCAGCTACCGAGCTGTGGAATGGCTCAAGTATCAAAGAGGAATTGAAGTCGCACCAGTTGGGGAGTGCTGTACTAGAAAGCGATGTAGCATTCGGGACTACTTCATTGAGCCCGTTGGTAAAGTGAAAGTTACAATGAATAATGAAAGATAGGGAAAACAGGACAGATAGATTAATTATTTAGATTTAGATTATTACGATAAATCATAAATGTGGCATTTCAGTTTAACACGATGGTCTTCTTTCTCTCTAGATAATTACTGCTGTCGTCCATGCCCCTGGCCAAAAACTACATAGTGGAGAGGTGAGTTTAGACTAGAAATAAAGATAAAATCTCAAATCTTCATTAGTCGCAACACTTCAAAAATATGTTTTGTGTTACTTTTATTTTTGGCGTTTAACCAAGTCAAACTAATAAGGAGCTTTCAAAATTTTACTCCACAGTATGGATGGTTGGCCCAACACCAAAGTTGTCAGTTGGAGATCTACCCCAATGACTTTATGAAGAAGCCACCACTCCCTTGGCATCACAAGAAGATATCATCTTTCCTTCCTGGAACAATGTAACGGCTAACAGAAAAAGAATTTGACGTGTTTTGCGGAAACAACCTTGCCACATATTTCATTAGTGCTTTTCATGTCTTCTTGAATCTTTAATCAACATAAAAAACCAATTGAGCAATATCATATATGAAGAAGTATCTCATGTAATACTTTGTTAAGTAGAACATAAAATAAAGGTAAAATCCATCCCATTTTTGGTGCTTTTCTCTACAGCTGTATATGTTGTACTCCGGTATTGAAATGTTGCGAATTGTAACTTATGTAGCAACTCATCACAAATGAAGGGCTATAAATATTATATTAGGTCAATGTTGAACAATAGTAGTCACTGAGAAAAAATCCGCTTTTATTCACAATTGCATTCTACCCTCTTCCCAACCTCTGTCTAGCCTGACTCAAAAATAATCTTTCTATTGAAGGTAAGATTATCATATATTAAGTCCTTTTGAGTCATGTTAAGTTATCTTCCGATATCTGAAATGATACAAGGCACTGAAGCGAGTTATTAAGTTTAAAGGTTGCTATGCACCTACATATTAATCGTGAAAAAAGCAAAAGTAAAAAATTCCCCGGAGTTTTCCCAATTTTAGTATGCACTTCACAATATTTTTTGTGAAATTTCCACGGGGACATTTTCACGAGCTAAAAATTGATTTTTTCACGAAGTTGTTGCGTGGAACGAGGATTTATTTTTTCAACTGCTGAAAATTGGATGTTCATGGTAATAAGTTATTACTAACAATAACGGATCAAAATATGCTTTGAGGTTAAAATCATGTCATTGGTTAGAGAAAATGAATGCGGAACGTATAAGAGGAATCAGAATTTTCCGCTCTGGAAATGATTCCACAATTTGTGTGTTTCCTCGATTTTTCGAGCGGATTTTTAAGTTCGAAAAAGGTGTAAGTCGATACTATGCTTAAGATTTAAATTAACTTCATATTCACTATCGTTCTATCTATCTGGTAATCGGTTTATACCCCAACTTCTTATTAAATGGCCACTAACCGACTGACTGAGCACACCTCTTTCAGACATGCAAGCGATAATTGGTATAATTAGTATAATTAACGTTCATACGGGGTAACATGAAACAGAGTAAGTGAAGAAAGGGAAAGCAATATATAAAGAGCATTCGTTGCAGAAATATAATTTTTGTTCAAAATGAATCTTCTTCAATTGAATATAAAGAACTTTGAAGGGAAGATCAAGGTATCTTTAAAAAGTGTCCGTTTTTTGTAACAGCTTTGTATCCTTAAATTATTTTTTGATAAATCTTGTACAGTGAAAAAAGTGTTCCTGCAGTTTTCACAAGCTGTCACACGTGATGCAATGATTTTGATTGACAATATCAATGGTGTATATATGATTCACTATTCACCTTTTAACTTTTTTATGGATAAGCGTTATATTCAGTGTGAAAAATTCCCAAGCAAATATTTGGAGACCTTTCCAACTGCTGTCACGTTTCTAGCAGCATGACTTACACCTTTTCTTGCTATGCTCAACGGTAACAGTTCTACTCTTTTCTCAACCTTCTCATGTACGCTGACTTGTAAGTGACAAGAATGTCGAAAATAATATCAAATATTGTGTTTAGTGTGTAATCGCATATTTAGTGAAATTATATATGACGTTCCGTTTGGCAAATAATTGTGCAAAATGAGTAGTAATAGTACTAAATATTTGAACCTCTGCTGACTGTACCTCATAATTAATTCATAATTGTGCAAAATGAGTAGTAATAGTAATAAATATTTGAACATCTGCTGACTTTACCTCATAATTAATTCATTAATTAATGTACCTATCCTTGTTATTGGGATTTCTGTGAAGTGGGCATGCTATGTAGCATGGACGTTATTTTTTCGATGTGCATAATATTTCTTATTATGGTATTTATCGTGGAGGAAACATTCAACGAATAACGAAACGAAGCCAAGACGCATATAGTTAATTATTGCTACCAACTGCTTTCACCGGCAGTTAGAACTGAACTCTTGGTGAATAACGACCTCATTTTTCGGCTGTGCTTGCAAATTTAATATATTTACGTGTTGGAAATTCAGTTGTGAAGTGAATGTAGGTAACTGAATGAAATTCGTACAGCCATTTGAAATAGAGATAAAAGTGAGGAATTCCGTTACGGAATGTCAAATTGCCAAAAGTACTTGAAATGTTCAAACAAATGGATTTAAAAACGATGAAGAATGTTTCAAAACTTAATTTTTTGCTGATTATTAGAACTAGCATAAGGCTTTTGTCAAGTGTCTCTTTAATACCATTTCGATGGGAAGACGATTTTGGCAACGTTGGCAAAATGTGGCCAAAGGAAAAAAGTAAACTTTTTATTTGGAAATTTTGGTGTTGTGCATTGTGGCTAAGGACATTATTGTTAATAGTGAAATTATTGTATCAAATCCAAACTAACAAGATTGGTTTAGGACTCGGAGTTATTTTCTTCCTGTGGCTAGTCCGTATTTATTGCTGCGAGTTTGCTTACACTTCATCCTATTCTGAAAATGAAGGAGTTTTGTGTGACATTCAACGCTTTCTCGGAGTTTGAGCGGAGACATGCTATTGGTAAGCAATTTTATGAAACGACAAGCAATATTATGTTCAATTCCTATTTTAATTATGAAAGAAACACACACATGCTACAAACTCGCCTCGTCATTCTGGATTATTTATTCATGAGTTTTACTTCATATATCTTTTTAGCTCCGCTCACCGGCCCAACAAACGTTGTAGCATGTGCTTTATTCCTTCAAACATCTGGGATCCCATTTGTCCTTCCATTATTTTGCTGGATTGCACCTTGCGCCCCGCAATTCCTGGGCTCAGCACTGCTTACCGATTCCGCTGGTAACTGCATCGCCTCCTGGCCTCACAAATTGTGTATTTACTGTTTGGAAGTGATTTTCACTATTCCAATCGGTGGGATATGTGCCTTCTTTTCGGTTTATGCAATTTACTTAACCAAGTCGCTAAATAGATACTTAATTAGAATCAGGTTGGTTGTGGCAAAATCACTTTGGCAAAATAATAAAATTTGCCACATTTAATACTCATTTTTCTTCTAATTTTTTTAAGGATGATAAAACCAATCGCTTCCTCAGGCCAGCTAAAGAATCTCTCCTCGATGATTTATGGTTCCGTTCTTTACCGTCAAACGCAAATCCTCCTTCATTTATATCATGATTGCTTTCAAATGCAGCTCCTCCCCAACATGTTCTTCTCCTCATCTATCATAATAATTTGCTGCCTGTTTGCAACCGTGGAGCTGAAGGATGAATTCCCTACAGTTGTATATGTAGCATTTCCTTTTATCCTCATTTTGACCTCAGTGTTCCTACTCATCATGCTCGAAATGACGAGTCGAGTTGTCGTCCTCGCCAAATCTATTAAGTCTCAGTGGTCAATCAAATATTGTGGGAAGAGCATGTGGTATCAAAAGTTTGCGAGGTCGTGTCCTCCCCTAAAAATTGTTGCTGGACCTTTCAGTAAAATTGGGAGGGACAGAGTTGCGATTGTTCTACGATTTTGTTTGCAACGTACCATTTTTCTTGTGGTCTGGTCTAGACGGGTGAGGGGCATCAAAAATCAGTTCGGAATAGTGAAAGTCTAGCATTTCAATCAATTTATGTCAAAATAATAATGTAATATGATTAATATTTCCTTCAAACGGAACTTGATCAGAGACAATTATTGTAATTCAATTTCCATCAGACCATATATTATTAAAATTATGTAATTTTTTCATCATAATTTTGGAATGATACAAATTCAGTCGAGGTCAAGTGGAGGTACAAAGAAACAAGTTATTCGGTGGGCCAGCTGCATCCAGAAAAAATTTGAAAAATGCCCAGCGAATCAGGGATTACTTATTGTTGTTTTAGCAGAGATGAATGATGAATGTATTAATATTACGTGCTCCATGAAGAAATATTCTCTACCCTGAAATGTGCAATAAATATAAAATAATAAAAATAACTGGTGTATTAAAACACGTTAAAATTGTTATGTAGTATCCCTGAATTGCAGTTTGTAAAATGAGTTTAGCAACAGCTTTCTTTATACAATCAATAACTAGATTTAGAGACAGTATGAAATTTATAGACAGTTGATATTTTTATTTTGATGTATAAATTTTAATATTTTATACACTAAAATGAAAGTTTACTTTCTCAAGGTGGAGTAGTCAGATTATGTATGCTGCTGCACATTTCCTGGTCGACTAGTACACATCTAATGGTTCATACGAATGCGAAAACCAAACAGTCACCGACTTCTGTAGTCCAGAGACTGAGTACTAATGCAATTCATTTTGAACAGAGTCACGCAAACTCTCAGTGAACTGAGTAACAAGTAATTTTTTCGCAATCTTTTAGCAGATCAAAAGTTCTTTATGTCACGCTTCAGAATTCGGGTAAATACGACCACCTTTAATATGTGACCGGAACTGGGCGGCGGCGACCCTCTACCCTCTCCTACTTCGAGTAGAGGTTTTTACAACAAATAATCATTAATTATTCGTTCCATGAAATTATTATTTGCTTAGGCCTGGATGTATTGGGTTGTGTATCTCTCTTCTTTCTTCATAGGAAAAACCAAAATAAGTATATACTTAAATTGGTATTTCCAGCTTATTCTTTAACTTATATCAAATATATATCGGCGTTCACCATATCACATATGCACAAAAACAAAATTAATTATGTTGATGTTGATGGATGTTTCAGCATCAGTAAACCTTTAATCTTATAAAAGATGCAGAATGCAGTATATAATTTTACTATAAATCCCATTTAAAACTCAACAGCAAGTCAGATATCGTGACATGAAGCTTTTAAACGTTTTAACGTGTGACAAAATTTCTATACCTTGCCCCATTTAATCTGTTTTTATGGCCAAATCCAGCTTTGGCGAAGTAATTATACGCATTACCTACTCATTTTACATGGGGAGGAATAAGTTGTGGTAGTATTATACAATTTATAATATATAAAAGCAGGAAACAGTAATGTACTTTCTATGGTATGATGTTTTGAACAAAATTGCTAGCATTATTATTACTACATGCATGCGATGCATATTTTAAATTGCATTTATAATTTGAAGCACATAAATCATTAAAATCAGAGTTGTCCAAGGCATGGAAATACAAACGTTACCACATATTTTGGGTTGTAACCACATCTCGCACGTTATTACGCTACAGCAGCATTTATCCAAGAATTATACATTAATATTTTTCCACTTTCGAATTTAATTTATGATAAAAAATACAGGGAGCAATAAAGGTGATAAATTACCTTTTATTTTTTACTTTTATTGCAAATATATATTGATATAAATACAATTGAAAGTGAAAAGAGCAATTAAATGGTCTAAAATGGTACGTACTCTGCAGAATTTCAATGTGAAGTTTAATTACTAATGCCATCCTTACTGCAGGACTATTTCATTTTTTAAATAAAACTGAGAAGTTTGGTTTGCGTTTACAGAGTTTTAGCTCATATTTAATCGATTTTAGGTACATACTTTGGCTGTAGAAAGCATAGGTTTTGAACAGCTTTGGTATGGGTATTTGCATTTACAACTACATCAACCGCTACAATCTTGAAAATAATCGTTCGCAATTCGTACATGACCTCCAAGTGCCTCATAATAAAAACACTTAAAGAGTGAAATGAAAACAAGAAACATGTAGTAACACGTGCCATTGATTAATTCTAATACATTTGTGCATTATTGCCAAACTTTGTTCGCTCGTAGTTCATTCTCCCCTGGAACGCTTTCCAGTGTAAAAGTAGAGACGGAAGGTAGAGGTTTATTTACTTTGGTTGTCGTAAAAAGTTGGAAATGTCTGAAAATGAGTTCAAAAAGTAAAGATATCCAAGAAGTGTATAAAAGTGTTATCACCAGAAACAAAGTTGCTGATACGCCCATTATAATCACTACTGAAAAAGCTTCCTTTCCTGGTAACAGATAAAGAAATAAATTTCCTATTAGCACACGAATATATAATAATTAAATCTTAAACTCATTCTACAAGCTAATAAACTGCATCTATCTAATTTCAAAAGTTTTCCCGAAGAAAAATGAAAATCCCATTGAGAGTCCGTTGTCCAATTTCATTGCTAGCTCGACAACAATCAAACCGAAAACGCAGGAGAGCGTTTCTAACATTAAAGGTAACCCACGAAATATAACATAATGCTACAGGAGTGTCATTTTTTCCCATCTTTATTTATGAATGTCCATTGTCTTTCTTTGTCCCAGTGTCGAAACAAACTTTAGGTCGAGATTTACAACCTTTGAAAGAAGAAGAAATCTATTTTCATTTACCAGGTGCCGCAGGCAGCCGAAGGTACGAAGAATATTAAGCAATACAAAATATTTTGGAAGTTTGACGTATTGACGCTGTTAATCTCCCTTGTTCATAAAAATGTTTTTTGTCCCCATTTTGTAGAGTTCCAGAATGTCCCTAATAAATACGAAATAATGGACAGCAATGGGTATAAAATATACTCCGTAGTTGAAACAACGGACGGCTTGACACGCAGACTCTTCAGAAACGATCAACCTTTCAAGCTGAAGTTGCTAAATTTAGAAGGTGAAAGCATTCTAGATCTGGTTGGGGACACAGGGATTAGTGGTCTTGGAGCTGTGAGTGATTTTAAAAAAACTTTCTAGTGAAAACCTCTTAAAACTTTTTATATTGACACTAATCTGTCACACATCTGGTCATTCTCCTTTTTATTTGTTCTTTCTAAAGTATGTCAAACTTCAACGACATTCTGCAGTAATTGGAAAGGTTGTACAAGTGAGTCCACTATTTGCATGTTGCAACTTTTCTCCTTCATACAATGTGACAATAACAGCAAAAGGTGAGCCAGTTTATAGGATCGTTCGGCCGCGAGGAAGATTGACAAGTTGCGTGTTTACCAACGAGTTCCAAATTTATTCTGTTAAAAACAAATCTGTACCTGTTGGGAAAGTTAGTAGAGAGAATGATTCAGAAAGCTCATTTTTTAAACAAAAGTACACCGCTGATGCGGACAAGTATGCACTCATTTTGCACGACAATGAACTGGGCTGTACAGTCAAGGTTTTGCTTGTTGCAGCTGTGATTATGCTGGTAAGTTTCTGTTTTACCAGTATTCAATACGTATGCAATAGTGTTGTTACATGTCTAGACCTAGACTAATGAATTACTTCTTGAGGAATTAACATGCATAAATTATATTTCTAACTTTCTTTTTTGCGGCTCAGGATTTTCAATTCTTTGAGGGTAAAGAGGGCAGTCACACGAGAAAATGTTGCATTGCTGTAGCGTTTCTTGTTTTGTTACTGATTCTGGTTGCTATTTTATTAGTAGTCTTTCTAGTTTTATAATTTGTACATAAGCCATGGTTTTAAGCTCACTTGTATAATAATTCTTTTGTACTACACAAGGTAATAAATCTTTCAATGGGATTTCCTGTTGTTAAAACTGATATTGGAGTCACAAATGCAATGGTTCTTTGTAATTTATTAGGAAATGGTTAAAATGTATTAGTACAAAGTATAACTTAAAAGGCTACCCATGAATATGGCACTATCTGAATCTTTAATGCTCTCCTTAACATCTCAACAAATTCTCATGTGAAAAGTCAGCGGTCGACTATCGCTATTTGGAGTCATACGAAGAATAAGAATGAAATGTGGGATCACAACGACAATAAGAATTTTTTAAAACAAATATTGTACTACAACGAAACAATTTTACATGCAGCAGATGGGAGTGGGAAGGTCAACTGTTTGGATGAACATAACATGAATTTATTTCAATTAAATTCGATAACACAACACAAGTTCATCTTTTCCCATCACAAATCCTAATATTTTCCAATAATATTAAAAATTTCATGATAACATACATTAACTTCTGTAGCTAGCTTATGAAGGCTCTAAATATTACAGAAATAGGCTGCGTATGATAAATTAATGAGATGATGTAACTTGCAATATGGACAAAGAAAATTAAACGAAAAAATGACCAAGATTTAATAATTAAAGTATTTGATTTATTTTTCATGAACGATTTACAACTTTACAAAACATTTCTCATAATTTGTTTTTCTCAATCACCCTCAATCCAGACTATTCCACCTCCATCCCTTCTCGTTCTAAACATCATTGTTTCGTCCCGCTGAGCTTGCCTTTGATTTACAAGAGGTGGAACATTTTCCCTATATCTACTCTTCTTGGCAGATGGGTCATAATTCGCCACAATAATCCACCTCTTCTCCTTCTCATCCATCGCAACGCCAATCCCCATAAAAATTGTAGCTCTCCAAACAATAGAAGTAAACTGCCCAGTACTTGGCCTATTCTTATTCCCCTCTGGATTGCGAAAATCATAGAACTCTATCTTGTCATACCACCTTTTAATCACATCCCGAGCTGCATCAAACTTATCGGTTTTTATGCTGGTAGCCAAGTTTTCCCCGTATTGGTGATCTGATGCTGCAAATTTATTGTTTCTTACAAGATAATCGGCATGCCTTTGAGCTGTTTGGTGAAGCTGTTGATTTAACATGGATTTATTATTAGTAAAAGTTTAATTCCAATCAAAGTATTAATCATTTTAAAACCTAATTTATTTACCATCGGATCTCCTATCAAATCTGGGACTCCATGGAGTCTTCTATACTTGTTGTGTTCTTGCACTCCAAACTTCCAAATTTCTGCAAAATTCATAAATATTTATTTATTCACCTGTCATTTTCATCATGTTGAAATAGATGAACACAAGTTATCAACATGAATTTTACCAGGTTCTGGTCCATCAAGGTCTATATTCCTAGCTTGGCTCAGAGCTACTCGATCATCAGGGCATGCACTTAATGAGCTAAGCTTATTGTTAAAGGAAATTCTATCCAAGTTTCCAAGTCCTCTCACACCTGGGGCCAGTTTCACAAATGATCCTTTACAATTAGCTTTCTCATATCCGATTATACAAGCTCCTTGCGTATCAACAGAAGAGATTCTATTATTCCAATCAGCATCAATTGAGTAGCACCCCGGGGCTAAAGTAATGAATAA
>JAANSM010001449.1:0-18581 GCA_036850725.1 Orchesella villosa
TTAGATTTATGTGCTAGGGAATATGTGTGAAAAGTCACTTTAGTGTATGGATTTTGCGAACAGTTAGAATCTATGAACGTTTTTGTGTTTTGTACAGCTTTCAATACAAACTTTTATAATGACTTAATAACATCAATTTTCATATTCATTAAACAGTTAGCATAGCTATCAGGATCGTAACGATAATCGTTAGTTTTAATACATGAAATTTCAATCCTGGCTGTATGGCGTTTCTCATTCAGACTTCAGATTGTCATGAATGTGGATGTAATCAATCAAAACTTTTTGACTTTCATTTTCTTAGGGTATCGTAATTCTTATAAGAATATAAATCGAAAATACGCGAGAATAAGGTTTTGGAAAGAATTCAATTTAGTATTATTAGTAGTGTTTGTAATCTTACTGCAAAATCCCGGTATTTTCTCTTGCAAAAAATATATTACCCTATAAATATATATACTTTGCTAGTTTCTCTTTGCTCTCATTTCCAAGGGAAGTTTTGTGGATAAAGCATACATATTATGATAAAATGTTGGTCTCGTTGGTCTACTTGCAAGAGTGAAATGCAGAAAAGCTTATATGCATGTCTTTTTTTATATCTTGTTGGTATTCTCTGTCTGGAAGTTCGGTGACAGGAAAGTAGGCGAGGCGCTTAAATAAAAAACTTGGACAAGCCTTTCTTCTCGAAAAACTTGTGTAAGGGCGCGTCTAGTGAGCAAAAACTAAGTTCATTCTGAAGAAGTAACTAAAAGGAACCAAGCCCAATAATTTAGTTGGACCCTTTCACGCTCCCAGTTACACCATGCATGTGAGTACAGTTACACACATTCAGAATGTAGAACCAAGTTGAGATCGTCAAGTTTTGTGGAGGTTCAATATTTTTGTACTCCATTTCATGTCTACCACTCACACTAACAAAAAAAGCTCCTCCAGCATGAAAGTCGCCTTCAATTCTTCCCCACCTAAATTCATTCTCTGCAGAGTTGAAGGCGACTGCATAGAATTGATGTTGTAGATAGGACTGGAAGATGTTAAAATGCAATCGTAGCAGAAGCACACAACGTACTCTTTGTTCTCTTCACCATTTATTTCAAGCTCAATATCTCGTGATAAGTATGTCACCGTGTAAACATGTACCATTGGTTTGTCCAACTCCCTTTTCATCTAATCGGAGAAAACTAGGCCTACTCTTTTACATAAACAACATTGCTTTACACACTGCATCCACCCGTTGACAGTAATAAAATATGACTGCTAAGTTGCTGCTGTTCTCTGCTGGATTGTCGCCGTCTTGGTAGTATGTCTCACTATAATAACCGCTCTTTTAGCATATTTTTGTTCGTAGTTTCCTTTCGTTTGCTCACACTGCTAGGAGTTACTCAGCGAATCTGTTCCAATCAAACCAAATTAAGATTTGGCATTCCTTTTCAACTGCTCGACGCTTTCCTGTAATGTGATAGTATGAATGGTGGAATAGCATATTATAATGCCTATAAATGCGCTTATATGCATGGTTTGGTTACTTACCAGTGCTCACTCTAATTTCATTAAATATAGAACTAATGTGCTATTTCAGGCGTATAATAACAGTTCGGATTACGACGCAGTACCTTCTATTGAAGATTTTTCATATGGATAGCATGCTGGCTTGGCTTAAGGTACTTAAATGGTATTTTATGCGATGATTTATATACAAGTAAAAAGGGTTCTCATTCTAGGAAAGATTTTCCTCCATAACCACTAAACTAACCATAGAAAATTGGAAATGAAAAGCTTCACAATGAAAGACGAATATCTCTAGTGAGAGTGAGAGGAGATGCGAGAAATATTTATCGATGCAAAAGGAATTTAATTTGTAGTAAAATTGGATATTGTATTCAGTGAGGTATTGTTGTGGTTGTCTCTATTCCCTACTTGCGTGTTTATTGTCCTTGTCCCTAATATATGTTCTAAATCAAGTATGGAATTTCTGTTTTCAAGAGAGAATTTCTGCGTTGATTCATAAAAGTTTAGCCCACTGATTTGGAAATTGATAGCTTCATACGGTAAAATACTATAGGAGGAAAATCAGTCAAAAGAGGTATTTGAGATAAGTGTGACTCATTGAAATGAAAAGAAATTCCGGAAGACTTATAAGTTTCTGCTTTCCACTCCAATCTGGAAAACTTCATCGACTCGTGTAAAATATAATACATCAACGAGAGGAAGTTCGCTTAGGAGCAGATCTTGTGACTATGATAAAATGGGAATAGGAAGAATGAAATTAATGGGACTATTGCACTGTATAGTTGGTGGCGATGGCGAGACTTTGGCCTGGAATCTCTGACTCCATTGTATAATCTTTATATCTTTATGATTTTCGCGAGCAAGAGTTGATGCCCATGGATGGTTGATGTGTCAGGTCATCGCCATCAAAACACTAGGCAAGTGGAAAAATGCAGAATGACATAGATCATTTATGGCATGCATAGCATGTGAACATATTTACATGTGTGCCTATACTGCGTACCATTGTACTTTTTTTAGAACCTATTAAGTAGACTGGCAGTTTCGCAATTTTTTAGCACATTCATTAAAATGCAGCATAGTATTTTATGGAAATCATATGAGAAAGGTTAGCACACAATGTTGTGATAAAACGTGGGCAGGAGAAAGACCTTAAATTAGAATTTTTTAAACTTGTGAGATCTATCAAGCTGAAAAGAAAGATTGCTAAGAATGTTGAGACGGATGTACTTATGTATGAGCATATGGAACATTAACAATGCTAGAAACAATAATAATGTGTAATCTAATATACCCTACTATTTGCCAAACTTGCCCTATAATTACCTGGGCGTGGTAAGTTTGGCTTTAAATTATCCATATAAAGTTGAAAATTTAAGTCGAGTAAGCAAAAGCATGAAAGGAGTAGTACGGAACACTTTTCTTTTATATTTCAATCTCTCACTTCATGCCTTCAAGTATATAGTACAGTACCATTTACGTTTAAACGTTTTATTGATTTTTTGTACAGACATCATCATTTTTTTTGCACACTCATTTAGCAAGTAATGGCCCATTTCCAGTTCTGGTTTGTCTAGATTACATATACAGCATAATACTTCTCGTTTCTAATGCTTTGTAAGTGGTAGCTGGTTGTTCAGAATATGCTTTAAAGCTGTTGTCTTTTCTCGTGGATCATTTTTATGACAGCCCTTGCATTTTCTTCTCCCATTTATATTTTTTACTTCAAGTCTGTTTTTCTAATGGCTTGTCGGAAGTCGCAATGTAGTAAATTTCATGGACGCAGTAGCTGTGTCACTGCAATGGACCTCTGGACGACTGTTTTGTGCTACTTATATTCTCTATCCAATTTAGTAATTTTTTTCATAACATTTTTTACTAGTTTACTCTATACCCAACTGTAAAAAGGCTCTGTCTGACTGCAAGAAAATGACTGTAGCTGCTCTGCTGTTCCAATACCGTTCATTTTATATACCGTCCACGGCTTTATGGCTTTGACTATTCCTCAAATAAAACCAGTCATCAGATTAATCTCCCTTTTCTACAAAATGGCATCTGGAATTTCGGCTTCAAAGAGATATAAATGAATCCAACTTTTGGGAGACTGCATTGATCGTTTAAAATTTAAATCGAAAAAAAAATGACTGGAGGAAATGGTATTTTAGTGGGTAAGCTTTGCTCTGATCCAGTCAAATGATGAATGAAGAATACCTCTGAAAATGACGTGAAGTATAAATTACATAGGAAATCTATGCATTACACAAAAGTACGCATTCACGCACTGATGCTGATGTTCTCCAGGCCTCCACTCTTTCTACTTTTCCCTCTACTATATGCAATATCTGACATTATGTATACTTGTTGACTTTTTAGTATTTTAAGTTGAAGCATGTGAAGCAAAGTATTAAAATAAGGGAGATTTTCATGAGTTTCATTTAAATGCCTGAAAGTTCAATAAAGCACCACATTCACTCTCATTTTATATTCACATTCATTCTTTTTCTGTGCTCAACTCACTCTACAGCAGCGGATCTCAACCTCATCGCATATAATCTTAGTTGTTGCTACAAAACCAGTAAACTCAAACGGAGTCAGTTTACTTGGAGATTAGATTCATTCTAACAACTCCAAATCTTTAGACTAGATGACGGCTGAATTTAGTTCAGTTCTGCATAATATTCTGCTCAGTCAATCCGGCAGTTGGTGTTGGTTCAATTCGGTTGAGCAGACTTGGTTACTTCGTACAGACACGTTGAATGTGTACTCCCGCATATTTTTAGATGTTGGGCTAACAACGTGTGGATACCAGTATATTACATATAAGACAGACATTCAACAACTCTAATAACACCAAGTATATTACAAGGCTTTTACTTCAACTTGGAACAGGGTTTTCCCTTGTCTTGAAAACTAATTTCGTTCAAGTTGCTAGTTTAGTACGCACACCAATATCAAGACAAAATGCCATTAGATATATAGAAATACGGAGTTTAAAAGCATATATATAAAGTTAGAGAATAGATTACATGGAAGTGGGAGCAAATAAGAAGAAAAGTTCAAAAAGAATGGGAGTGAAGCGAAAAACTTTTCGTTTTTTCTTTATCCCATGTAGTACACACTGTTCTTTTTTTTGGTAGTAATACTCTCTCGCTTGTCCTCGTGCCGTAAGCACTTTCACAAACTATAAGGAGTTAATAACATTTCAGTTCGGCACTACTACTCATATCATAATAATAACATTTGAAGAGAAGAACACGGGGATTCGTTCCCACAAAAATTCGTACACATGTTTAATACATCAAAATCATATTTTTCTGTGGTTTCAACTCTCATTTCTCTGTAGAAAAGTAACTTTTTTTCTTCTCTCATGTTTTCCTCATTCGCTCAAAATCTCATTTTTTCTCATCTTCTTGTCTTTTGGTACAAAAAATTTAGTTCTCTGTCAATGTTCCCGTTCAAGATGAAGAGTCATTAGTCGTTAGCAGTTGTGCACTTGTGTTAGTGCTCTGCCCATTCTTCGCCTTTTCTTCCTTGAACAGATGTAACACTTTTTTTGCAGACTCAACTTAAAAATACATGGCTCAGTCAACGACTGGAGAAGATTAGTTATTGAAACGCTTCTCTCCTATCTCGTCATCTCCTCCGCTAACCGATAAAGCAACTTTTGCCTGTTGCAACAGCTGATGGTTTTTGGAGTTTTCTCCGCCAGTTCAGGATTTAATGCAAGCGGTAACCGTTGCTTGAACCCTGATAAACTGGAAAGGGTTAAAAGGGAACCCTAGAAAATTTGGTGGGTTGCTCAAAAAAGATTTCAATATTGGCAAATAGTGTGCTCAAACGTTATTGCTCCAGGTTTCCTTTCGGCTATTTGCTTTATATTACAAAAATGACTAGGAAGATAGCGTCTCACTATTTTACGCGTCAGAGCAAATGTGCGTTGGCTCGAAGAGAGCCTAGAGTAAGTAAAAGGTAATGTGCACCGTAACATTCCAAAAGTGTAGTGTCATATGGATCATACTGCTTTATTATGCATTAAGGATCTGAATATACTGAAGAAAGCCGCATGTGTGTGTGTGCTTCTTAGTAGCGTGAAAAGTCGATGATGTGAGCAATGTGAGATGACACTTGACTTGACCAAGTCTGATATTTTTATGATCCATCTTAACTTTTCATAACTTCTGCTAAGTGAACTTGTGAATGAATATGTGTGTGGTATTCGTATTGCTATATTGCCATTGCTCCTTCCCCAAAAACGACGCTCTGCACTATAAGGGATGAATTTTTTACGCATTACATAGCACCAAGCAGAGCAGTGTGGATCTATCTCATCCTCACAGCACGGTAGCATGTATCTATTCACCCGCAAGCATTTCCAATCGTTGATATGCCATTCATGGAGTTAACTGTGGGAGGCTTTTAAAAAAAGAAGCTATTGTCGCAAAGTTACACAGAGAGCAATGTTTGAATGGTTTGTTAGTGATATCACGATTATGTTATTGTGACTGTTTTATATGGGGTGTAAAACATTCCCCTTTTGTGTATTCACCGTAGAAAGTTGGTCGTCGTAGTGTAGTAGTAAAAAATCGTGGTCCTTTGATCGTCTCACGTTCCTTTGAGCTCACGCACGTCATTTCCTTTATTGTGAAGGTGTTCCGTGTTCAGTCCTCTCTCTGCCTTCCAGAAAAAGAAGCTAGTAAAGTCAACATTCCACTGCCACTGCACGACGCTTCTATAAAACATATATAAATTAATGCTATGATATAGCTAACAGCTACTATTTCCATCATTGTTGCCATTACGGTTATTGTTACTATTACAATTTCTCTCCAGGTCTCGTAGGAAAGCCATTTCTTTTCCAGCTAAATAATATATATATATATAGGGAGGGGAAAAGAACGGAGCAATGGATCTCCTCATGCTTAGCATCATTGTAATAAGCATTTTAGCTGGACTCATGCTAGGCTTGTACTACTTGGTGCTAAGGGAATATTGCATGAATGCTGAAATCGATAAGGCTCCGCCAGTTGAGCCCCCCGTCGAAATTACTGTGTCCTGACTAACTGCTGTTTGAGCAGAGTCAGAGAGTCAAGCGAGGAGTGAGTCAAAAAGGAAATGTTGAATACAATAATAATAATAATAATAATATCTGTGTTCAATGAGACTCACACAGGGTGTGTAATAATATGTGTTCTGTTAGCATAACTGCTACAGCTTGTAATTGAATCATTAATCATCACTTTGATTTATTAGTTCACATTTCACACAAGACTAACATTTAAGCTATGTCCTTATTAATTTTCTCCATGGTATGTGATGTTCATCCTTTGTAATGTAATGTTAGACACTATAGGAATGCTATTCTCATCATTAACTTTCACAAAGTAAAGGCGAGAGAATGAAATAGCAGCCTTTCTTTGGCAGCCTTTATACTTTTTGCGGTGCATGAATGAGACGAAAATAATGGGAAAGAGGAGAGCATAAATACAGAGAATAATGTGACTATGGATGCTCTATATATCCTTGTAAGTGCTATTGCCGTAACAAAAATCTCAAGTAAAATAATCCATTCATTTACTCCCATTGTCAGGAGCAGAACCATCATAATAATATTTACTTTGAACTGAAAAAATAATGAAGGAACATGCATGAACGAATGAGTGTACCAGTAGCACATGAATAAAAACATCAAAGAAGGGGTGTAGTTAACAACTTAATGCTCAGTGATTCTTTTTAAATTGTCCCCGTCTCTTCCATTCCCTTTCTCTTGTACGTTTTTTTTGATTGCTCGTCAGTGATTCTTTTTAAATTGTCCCCGTCTCTTCCATTCCCTTTCTCTTGTACGTTTTTTTTGCTTGTAAAGACGCTTCGTGAAAGTTAGAAGGATATATTCATTCTATTTATTCTCTGTTTTACTTGTTTGTCTTCAGGCCTAGAAAATGCTGGTCCAGAATTGCCGTAACAGGAATCATTTACAAGCTGAGGCTGTAAGCAGCGCTTCTCCCGTTTCTCCTTCCCAACTACAGGATAATTTCAGCGCAAACAACATTATCATCCCAATAGGCGTGAAGTAAGTTTATATACTTAAAATATAATGACATGTACATGTTGTGCCGCACCCAACTTGTTCTGTTTAGGAAATTGTTTAGTAGTGAATTTTCACGTAGGAATAAGCCAATACTAATGTACATGAATTGAAGTTGTAATTATAAAAGACAATATTGTGTAAAAATGAAAGTTTGCTATTCTTGGAAATAAAAGTATATATGTTATGCATATATGTTGCTAAATCAAAACTGTTTTCTCTTTCATTTATCAAATTAAAATAGTTCCAACGTCACAGCAGCGACAGCAACTTCAGTTGGAGATCAAACAACGCAAATTATTTCATCCCCCACAGGAGGGCACAATAATGCAGCTTCCAATGCGTATCTAGTACAGAATGAAAACTTTGAATCCCAACGAATCTCTTCGGCATCAACCACTAGCAGCGACACAGTCAACAACAACGGAAACGGTAGCACTAACGTCAACTCCAATAATCGAGCCCGTGGAAGCAGTAGTAGTATCGACCTAGATTTATCTCAAGTAACTAACTCCACTCCCATAGCAAACGGTGCACACTACCACCACCAACAACAACAGCAGCAGCAACTACAAACGGATGTAGAGAACAATTCCCCAAGTAATCAACAGCATCAGTTTCAGATCAAGAAACAACATCAACTTCAATCCCCAACCGCTGTTGATAATCCCATTCTGAGTGAATTTGATCTCGTAGCTAGTCTCAATAGATACGAAAAAGACAAGGGAAAGTCTTGCCACGCTCCTTTGGAGCCTCCAACACTAAATTATTTTACCAAGCCCCATCATCCTCCCTTGCAACAACAGCAGCAACAACAACAACAAGCGTTGTCACACCAGAATTTCCAAAACTCACTGATCTCAACTCCTCCGCCACCGCCACCACCCCTTTCTCATTTCTCCAGTGGCGTGAGCCATCATCAATCGATCTCAACATCTCCCACTGCAGCTGTTGCGTCAGCATCTGCTCTCGTCGTCACTTGCCTCCCCAAACAGCCGACCTTAGTGCATAGTCAGAGTATCACTGAAAAAATGTCTGATGCATATTTGTCTGGGGTGAAGCCCGACAAGCTGAAAAACAACAATCAAAACACAATGCGTCAAGGACCAACTTCTGCTCCCAATACTCCGGAATCCATAAGAAAGCAACATCTTCAGCTTTTCAGGGGCAGGATGGATCCCATGTCTATGTCACTCCATGATAAAAGAGAGAAAATGGAATTTAATCAAATGATGATGAGAATGGGCGAGAGAGACACAAGACCACTCTCTTACCATGGGAGATCTGTTTCTCTGGTTGGAGGTGACCCAAGACTTGACCCGAGTGGAGGGATGGTTGTTAATAAACGGCATCTTACAAGCTCCGCTTCTAACCGCAGTAGAAAGGAGACTACGTTGTTGAATAGGAGATCAATGCCTACACCGCATCTTGAAAATCGATACCGAGATAAGTTTGGTAAGAATATATTTCCCTATTCATTTTTATTACATTTTCTCAATATTGTTGGGCTGGAAGTTGGAATAAACTTCCAGGTAGAAAAGAAAAGGGTTTAATACTCTAGACGTTTCAGATTTGGACACGAATCTGCCTCGGATTGATTTGGAGGCCATTGAGAACCACTTGCGGCAGGCCCGGGAAGAAGAAAGAAAGGTATGCTGAAATTGATGTTCATAACTTTTTCTGTATGCATGCAAAGTTATACTTTTAAATTGCCTACATTAAATTAAACCAGCGCATCCCATATTGTAATGAAATTTAAATTTACGCAAACAGATGACTGCTAGAACCACCATAATATTATTCATATTTATACCACATAACATTATGACTGGTTAGTTTATATGTGAGAACCACGCTAAGCGCCGTATCTCCAAATCCAAAATTCTCCAGAATATCTCAGTTCCTCATATTCACTCTCTCATATTTCACTTTGCCCATATATTTTGGTGATATGATGCATATGTATTCTGCATCTAACATCTCATTCTTTCAGGAAACAAGTAAACACTTTCCACAAGCTTCTTACTTCTACATTACGATTTCGTTTTTCATCTGGGCAATAAACCAAGGAAAGTGTCTAAAGCCTTCCTTTTATTTATCAGAGAAGTTTCTCAATTCACGCACTTCCACATAATTCACCAACAAGCTTCTTAAACCAGTAGGAAAAACGAACCAACACCAACTTACACAGACAATGGTAACAGACGCAAAAAGTCATTCATAAGATTCTCGCTAAAATTATGATCTCTTCCCTTCTTCTATGCAAGAAGGAAACGACTTCTGGAAGCACTCTACTCTGCTCATTCTCCGGTCGAGAGACTTAAAATTTTGGTAGCAAAAGCGAATAAGCAGGAAATGGAACAGACTGGAGAATAATGTAAATGTGTATATATATCAACGTACTTTGCTGCGTGTATGATGATGTATGAAATACGATACTAAAATGCGAACTAGTGACTACATCATAAGTTAGCTTCATTCAGCTTGTAAACTAGCAAAAAATGCGGTGAGATTGTAATAGAATGGAATCCTCGAGAACGTATTACTACCATTATCATCCTCATCATCATCATCATCATGATTGTTGCTTACATTACATCCTTTTGTGATTTTGCGACTGCTTCTGCACTTAACACATCTTTCTCTGTTCTGAGTAAGCGGCAGCAGTTTATATTTCTACCCCTTAAAGCTTAAAGTAGCTGTCTAAATGTATATTTACGGAAACGAACTGTATCATTGCATAGCACACAGAGAAGGAACAAGCTAACTCATACTTTTGAATAAAAAGGATTGCATAATATATCAAATGAGATGTGGTTTTATCGTCTCATATCATCCGCTTTCAAGGATTTTCAGTTTTATGAAAATTGTGAAGGCTTTAGCGAACTACTTTGGTAGGTGGCTCATTTTAGATAACGCAAGAATATATTGCTCATAAGGGATGTGACTATTTTTGTATGTGGGGGTACAGATTCAATTCAATATCAATGTGATGGCCGTGCCATGGCAGAACATTTATTGCAAGGGTGCCAGAATGGAAAAATCATCTCATCTCTATCTGTGATTTTAGAGTGTTGATATTCTCCTCCCCCTCCTGTAAAATAGCACTTAGGTTAGGCTTTGCTGTCATCACAGTGTCAGTAAGGATACTCCCGCACATGCTTTCGTTAGAGTTTCAAACTCTCTTTCATTTCTGCTCATCAAGGCGCACACTGCGTTTTCTGATTGTTCCGCAGTCGCTGTAATATCAAAATATCATGCATACACTCAAATTGTATGCTATACTAGTGACTAGTCCATATGTACCTCTATATATTGTATGTATATGTGTTCACTGTTCACAAATACAACGAACTACACGGTCGTACATTGTAAATAATATTCGTTCTGGTCTATTACTCTTGCATTAGATTTCCACTCGACGAGACCACAAACTTTCCTACCAAAATTTGTGCGTTTTCCTATCGTACAATGTACCTTATAAGAACACTTCACACTTTTCGAACTTAAGTATTTCACATAGAATGAAAATAAAGTCAGTGTACACGTTTTACCTGCCTTCACAGTTTGAAATTTTGGTTTTGCTTTTCACGTTTACACTCTACTCTGTTTTGGGGTAGTTCAATTCAAATCACAGACTTGAAAACGTACGTCAAGTCTCTGTCTAAAAATCGTGGACGGCATGACATGAACATTTAGATTACATGAATCAACCGAAAGTCTTTAGGTACCACAATGACTTGGATATACGTATGCTATATAATCAAAACGTAATTCGAGTAGCCGAGTAGTAGTACAAGATACATGAAACACGTATGCAAGTCAGTGCAATGCAGCAATAATTCTGCACAGTATCACGGCACTGTATACAAGAGGCTAATGATCATGATAATAATGATGATGAGGCATTGTGCTTAAAACTTACTAACAATGCTAAAGGAACAGCAAGAACGAAACAGCGAATATGATTACTACAAATACGTATATAAATACGAGCATGCTTTTTTTTACTTAAAAATGATGCATACCATTCGTTTATTGGAAGAAGTAAGGAATTTTTATGGAAGGAAGTTGAATCCTTTTTTAGTATATCAAATACTGTTTTCCGTACAATCTGCCAGAGTAACAATAGATTATCTTTCAAACGCACAGAAGTGATTTTCTTAAGTGCGCAGCATCTTCATCTCTTCACTGAGAATCTCTATTTTCATGAAAATACTTCTTTTGCTACTGTGGTCAAAGTTGCATTTTTAATACCTCCTTATGAGTTTCTTACTCTCGCATACGTGAAAATGTTTATATTTGATATATGATCACTCTGTTTTTTAAACTGTATTTTATTCTAGAAGATTTTTGATATGGTTTGGTGGATACATATGTGATGACGACGGTATTATGAGTAGGCGAGCCGATATGAAAATCAAAGGCTTTAATTGTTATATTGAGAAGTGGCAAAACAGAGGTTCTGTGCGTGAGACCTACAAAGTCAAGAGTTTTAATTACAATACAGCTCTATAAAGAAGATTTAGTTCTTCAAATCAGTCAATGGAATAGTGACCTAGACCAATGCAAGTATTTCATTATTCTAACACAACGCCACGTCTATACCAGTCTTTTTACAAGTTATGTTGTACAGTGTCAGTGTCCGTGCACATAGCCCTTAGCATTTCTCAAAATGCTCCTTCGATATAGTTTAGATCCGAAATATAGGCATTACAAAAAGGACTCAAGATTCATATCGGATTTATATACTATAACATATGATACCGGCGAAGGAAGCGAAGTTAATGATGAGTCGGTACGTTATATAAAATAATTCAAAATCATCAGTTAATTTTTAATACACGATTGTACATTAAAAAATCATTATATGCCAGTCCAGCCTATTTATGGCGTGCGTAAGCACAGCACACAATGCAAGTCAAAGAAGCAGGACATGCCATACGCTCTTGTCTGAAGCTCTCGGTTTTCAGGATTATGACGAGGATTATAGTACAATGAAAAAGCTTAGAACACATTTCCACCTGGTCTCTGTCAACCCTATTGTAATAGGATGTTCGTTTCTAAAAGCGCTAAAGTAGGCATGCAATAACAAGAAATACAGGAGATATCATCTGGTACGGGGGTGTAAATCTCTTACCTGCCTACATACACACACACACACACTTTCATAATGATTATGTAAGCAGCATTTTTCAATATATGCACATTCCAATGTCTCCAAAAGCGTTTCGTTCCTTACTTTTCTTCAATAAACGTTTAAAAATTCGAATTTAAAGGATGTTGTTGATTTTGTCTTGCTACTGACCGATTTACAATAAAAGAAGATCAAAATTGTATAATCGTTCCAAGCCTGAAATATTTAAAATGTTCAGTTCAGTATTGACCTCATTAAGGTTGCAAACAGAAAAGCTTAAAGAAAGCCTTAACACATCTACAATTATAAATCCGGAGCAGATTCAAAACATTTCCACAAGACTGAAGGCCAATGTTATTCAAACTTCGAGTGTCCTTAAAACGAGTGTTACTCAAAATATACAGGGTTTATTTACTACAACCTCAAGCTCGTTCCCAGCCAGTATGACGAATAACAATGGCAGCTTATCAAAACAAAAGGGTTCATCAAACTGTGATAACTTCCGTGGCCAAACCTCTCGAAATGCAAAGAATAATAGAAGGCGTCCTCATCACCGTTCTCGCACTGATAAGCAAAAGACTGAGCAACTGCCATTGCTTCAAAGTGGCAATGCGACTTGGGTCGAGCTTGTGGAAATCCCAACAAAAACTAATAAAAGTAGAGACAAAAACAGTGCCAAAAGTAGTAACAAGGGGCGAGTTGCCAGTGATGAGGAAGTTTCAACAAACTCTAAGTCATGTTCAAATAATGCAAATGAAATTGATGTGATATCAAACTCGGACATTGTCAACTTTTTTTCCGATGATGAAGATGAGAATGTCACGCAAAGATTTACACGCATCACAGGCATTGGATACCGAGCGAGCAAAGTAAAAATAACAATAATTTATGTCAAACAAAAAGGCTACTGGACAACTCTCAAACTGTTGTTTTCCTCGTAGCTAGTTGCACGATTGTTTGGTTGTATAACCCAATTTAGAAAGTTAGGCTTGAAATCATGTGTGTCTAGAAGTTTTTATAGAAAGAAATTACAAAAGTTGATAAGGTTCAGCTACCTCGCAATGTTAATAATATGCTATTTTTCTTGTCCACTGTCTGCACGAATTTATGAGTGCGTGAGTAAGGACTACTCTACCAAAGTACCAAACTTAATAGCTTATCAATATATCATACTGGTCATGTAGTTTAATTAGGAAATATGGATGCCATATATACCACACGTGTGCTCCTATGATTTATATGAAAGAGTATACCAGGAATATTGGTCAAACCGGTAATTTATGGAACAATACAATGTACATACATACTATTTTGTTGATTTGACATTGATGTAATGTAATGTGGAGTGAAAATGTGTTGGTAAATTACAATGTCGTCTTATTGATCTTAAGATAAAGCATACTTATACACTACTTTCACCACATCAAACACTTAACTAATGTAGGTTTTTTATCTGTGTGGAAGTGAAAGACTTCTTCACTCTGTTTAGCATTCAGGCTGGAGCTCCTCCTCCAATGTCATATTAGGCTGGTTTTCATTATGCTTTTAATAAGAGTTGTAGACAAGCAGGTGGATTTGACCTTTAAAGCATGCATTATTCGTGATTAACCCAATATTATAAAGCGAATGCTTTCCATTTAGGTAAAAATCATAACCTTTAAAGCATACATTATTCGTGATTAACCCAATATTATTAAGCGAATGCTTTCCATTTAGGTAAAAATCATAAAACATGTACACATATAACCTTGGCGTGCTTTCCTTTTGGAATGTGTACGGCATCATAAACAAGTAGAAATGGTGGATACGTGCGCTTTTGGTTATTACAGTGCAGCGCAGTACACATATGCTATGATATATGACAACATGAATGTAGTGAATATGTAGTAATAAATGACGCTGAAAGTTTTTTATTGAAAATGTAAAACTTTTCTCCGCCACCTTTGTTCCTTTAATGAGGTAATCCGTGGGAAGTGTTTGAGTTTATGAATGTACAATATGCTGTGTTGTATACATATATTATGTAGGCTACGACGATATGCCATTGTTAATTTAATGGTTACTACGAACATAGCATAATGATGCTCTTGTACGTTTTCAGAGACGTTCCGACAGAGAGGAGATCAGGAGGCGGCTGGCGCTGGAGTCGGACGACCTCATTGAAAAGCCAATGGGACGGAAGCCCAGTTTACATTCCCGACTACAGTCAAGTACGTTAAATGACACTCGGGTGTCATTCCCATTAATCTACATAGTAATTCAGCAGAAGTTTCCCTTATCAGATTGGAAGTGAGATGCAGTGCGCTCTATGTGTTGTGCTGCATGCTCAGTGTTTTGTGAAATGCTTGAAAGCTTGTGTAGGTAATGTAACTCGCTATGACTTCCCCATTTTTCAGAAAGCGTTTTGCCTACTGCAGGTATGAATCTCCAGATCTGTTTCATGAACGAAACTGCATCGGACAGCGAGTCTCCAAACTCTGACACTGAATCCAAGAATCAGCAACCAGCTAGTCTTCCTTGTGTCAAGGTTAGTGGCGTAGCATAAACTTTCTTCTTCCTGTTTATCTCCAAGAAAACTGGCTCCACATAAATTTTGTGCCAGAACAGAAGTGCTAAACAATCTGTGCACAGTCATTGTTTCCTTATTTTTGTCCCCGTTCTTTATTATGTCCTTGTGATTTTTTCTTCTGTGTTTTTGTTGTGCTAAATGGTAGTTCATGAATCATTTTCAGTGACAGCATGAAACAATTAAACTGTACTTACCCCATTTCTTGCGCTGTTGTAATTTTTTTCTAGGCTCAATCTGGAGGAATAGCAGCATTTGGTGGAGCAGCAAATTCTAGTTCAGCCGACTCCACGGAAGACTTTCAAACCAAACATACTCGTCTCCAAACTGAGGCACCGACAAGCTCTCTCACAAGCTAAAGAAATGGCAAGACTGCAAATGGCACAGGTTTGTGTAGAAAACAAAAAGTTGCTCGGACTTTATGACAAAACAATTTTGAGCATAAATATGGAAATTTTGAGGTTTTATAATTTATTTTAGCTTTAACAATAACATAATATCCAGCTGTGTCTTGTCCTCCGGATTTCCTTCACAAATGAATAATATGTATATCCCGCAGCTTCTTTTAATTGCCAATTCAAATGCAAAAGGTCACTTTAGAATAAACGAATATATGCATCGGCCTAGCTGAGCAGCGATAGGGATTAGTGTCATGTCCGAATATTATAGTGTAAAGCTAATACGTATGAATGAATGTCAAAATGCAAGCGGATAGGTACAAAGATTGGTTGGTGCATATGTGGCTCCGGTGCCAAGTCAATCAATTATTCATGTGTGGCTGAATTCGTGTAATTTAATATTGTTTTCTGGCTCCAATTTTCTTATAAAGTATTTAGTGTACATTGCTACTCTTTCCTTGAGAATATGCTAATCAATCTAAAACACACACTGTGTGCTGGTACTCACACTCGAAATAACCATTATTCAAATTCATGAGATAGAAAGCTGAGTTCCCAACGCCTTCTGCTCTTAAGCAAGCAAGTGCTAAGTTATTTCATCGTTACACTTACAACGTTCTAATGTAATAGTAGTAGGTGCTAAATTTTAGGTCTACTAGTTTTTAGACACACTTTCAAAAACGTTGCCTTGAAATCTTAAAACAAGCAAGAAAGTTTTTACACGCTTACAGTATCAGAAAAGTATTTCTAGACAGGAATATAGAAAAACGCTAAGCAAGTGATGGAAAGACATGTATCTGACATAGGTTTCATAATTATGGCATGTGTGCCATAAAACAACATAATCACCGTTATGCCTCTGAATTATTTAGAGTATCGATTGCGCCCTTCCCACTCAGTGGTAATCCACGTGTGAGTGATGCTCATGTTTTGATCTAATTGTAGGAAAAAGACCAGCGACTTTCACCCATCACTGAGATGTTGAGAAATTCATTAGAGAAAGTGGGGGTTCAGTTACAGCCGGAGCGACGTAGATTGACACGTCAGCTGCTTACTGAAATGAATGTAGCTCAGCTTCAAGTCATTGTAAATGATCTGCATTCACATATCGAAAGTAAGTTTTTTTTACCCATTATATACACTTGCTCTGACACTCTATAGGTATTTATTTTAGTGGATGTACAATTTACCCCATTTATTATTAACGAATTGATCGTGGATGGAACAGTAAGCATATTGTTTATGTCTTTTTCTCAGTGTTAAATGAGACTCTGGTATCGCTCTTGCTGGAAAGGGACGATCTTCACATGGAACAAGATTCCATGCTTGTAGATATTGAAGACTTGACCAGATACTTGTAAGTGGAGTCTTGATTGCAGTACCTATATATATAATATATATTTAATCACAAGCCGTGACTGAGTCCAATCTACTAAAATGACGTTGTGTATGATTGTGTTGTTTCAGAGCTGCCAAAGATAATTCGCCTCACCAGTCGTTGCCAGTTATTTCAACTCGGAGTTATCTTGGGAAGAAATAAGCCGTGACTGAGTCCAACCTACTAAAATGACGTTGTGTATGATTGTGTTGTTTCAGAGCTGCCAAAGATAATTCGCCTCACCAGTCGTTGCCAGTTATTTCAACTCGGAGTTATCTTGGGAAGAAATGAAATTTGGCCACCGCTTGTAATCTTAGCTAGCTGATATATTTTTAAAGTTTATTCGACTGCTCCATAATCAATCACCATAAAAAATATCGTTGCTGGAAATCGATCATTCTACATCTACACTACCAGTGAATGCCAATAATGCTATTATACTATCCTGACCTTCAATGTTGTAAAAATCGAAAATTCATTTCTTCGACAATTCTTATATCTGATCGTACAGCTTAAAAATGTTTCAGTGCAATCAGATTTACTAAAAACTGTTCGCTGAAAGATACAAAGTATAAAACAGTACTACAAAAAAAAATGCGTAACGGATTATTTTTCATTTTTAGTCAAAAATCCAACAAATTAAAAAAAATATAATACGTATTCTATTTAACGGCATGCGATGCTTTATGTAGCTACATAATTCATGCAGCTGCACTCAATTTTTGTATGGTAGCATTGTTAGATACATACATGTGAGTATGACACTATTAATGATATATTATGTAGCTACGATAATTCAATGGTTCCACTAACGGGTTATGTTTAAAACAAGACGACACCATATATGCATCCGATTTTAGCTTATTTGCGAACGAATACCCAAAAACCTTTACAGATGCTAAAAAAAACTTTATTATTTCAATATCCTTTCGTGGTTACAAATTTTCAAACTTACGTAAATCCCCAGCAATGAAGAATGCACTTGAAAGTAAACAGAAATTGCAGTATATAGTCTTTGCCTACCTGAATCACATTCACATCTATTTTTGTGAACTTTTTTTTTCTGTCAGACCTTCAATACATCATCTTGAAATCTGAAAATATCTGAGTTACCTGCATACATTTAACAATTAATTACCTATAACCAATACCAATACCAACCAACCAAGCATAATAGTATAAACTGTGTACTTAAATATAAGACCGCTTCACATCGCTATTATTGTATTGTATATATGATTTACTGAAAAAATCATCAAAACAAAACTGTACCTCAGCTTTGACAAACATCATTATAATATGATTCGCCTTACACATTCTCAAGGATGTTTTAGTTTTATAGAATAAGGTTACACTATAATATGTACATGTACATAATATACCAGAAAAACTTGCAAGCTTACACAAAGGCACGTAAAACTAGACAAAATTGTTGTATACTCAGAAACTCCGTGTAGGATGTAGATGCGGATACTAAAATTTTGACTGCAAATTTTACTTTAACAATTAATTTT